>CAUYQV010154263.1:0-16555 GCA_963574575.1 Galagoides demidoff | reverse complement strand
GCCATTTTTTGGTTGCAGCCATCATTGTTGTTTGGCGGGCCCGGGCTGGGGATTCGAACCCGCCACCTTAGGTGTACGTGGCTGGCACCTTAGCCGATTGAGCCACAGGCGCCGAGCCCGCACACACACACACTAACACGCACTCACATGCTCACTTACTCTGGCACTCACACATATGCGCACACTCTCACTCTCATGCATGCACACACATGCTCAGATGCACTCACACTCCCTCACACACTGGCATTCTCACACATGCCCACACAGTCACATTCACATTCTCATACAATCTCATACTCACATACATTCCCACGCGGTCACAGACTTTCATACACTCACACACATATACGTTCTCACACACACACATGCACTCACACACGTGCTGGTGCACGGTCATCCTTCTCACCATCTCCCACCCGGAGGAAGCCTGGAGTTGCTGCTGATGCAGGAATGGTGCCCAAGCACAATGAGCTCCCAGGCCCTGTTTAAAGATGAATGAGAGGAATGAATCACTAACGTCACTGGATCTGTGCCATAGCAAATTAAACGGAGCATGTCCTGTGAAGAGGAAAGCCTGTGGCACCTGTGAGACGGTGCTCTGGATTTTGGACACTTGACCCGGTGTACCCCATGGAAACTGAGCATGTGTCCAGCGCATGCAACTGGCAGCAGCCTGGCCCTGAGTTGGCCCAGCCCAGACAGGCATCTGTGACTCACTTTCTCAAAGGGGTTCAAGGCCTTTCCTGCCTTCATCAATAATGATGAGTACACAGAAAATAGCATCTCCAGGCCATTCTGAGTTCCTTACAAAGGAAAATGAGAAACTCTTCCAGTTGCATGGTTACTTGGGCGAAAGCCCAGTCCCCACTAGAGATTTGACTGCAGCCTTCCTGGCAGGGATGGCTTCTACGAAGCCTCTGATGACCCAGTCTGTTGTCCTGGTGTCACCTAGCGTGGCAGTGACAGCTGCTGCTTTCCACGTGTTGCTAACAGAAATAACCCTTCCACTCACTCGCCACGAGCCCGGTGGGTGGAGACTTTAGCTATGAGGAAATGCCGCAGACTGTTCCAATCAGGACAATGCTGTGCCTGCAGCCCCCAGAGGGCACCGACTTGCTTAGCCAAACCCCAGACATTTAATTTGAAAGCAGAAGTGAAAGGAAGACAAGGTTCCTGAAAGGGTTATTCTGACTTAGACTGGCTATAAAAATGCTATTGGCTGTTATTCTGCGTGGCCAAAGTGCACCCAGAATGTCTTCTGTCTCCATCCAGCGAGTTGGTTACTTTGGCTAAAAGGAGGCAAGCAGCACTCTGCTCTTCAGGGCAAAGATGGAGCGGCAGGATCAGTTCAAGAAGGAAGGGGTGAGTGTGTTGCCCAGGGAAGGAGCCAAGACCAGCCTCAACTGCCAAGGCCAGTGCAGCCTTCCTGGAGAGTGCCTGGGGCTCTTGGTGTTGCAGAGAGAGCTCTGTGCTGTGGGGATCAGCGAGGGGCACCTGCCCTTCTAGAGTCCACCCAGCAGACGGACTGGCACGGAGAGCAGGGGAGAGATTTAGAGACAAGTGCTCTTTGGGAACCATTCTACTGGAACATCCTTTACAACAAGTACCTGTAACCGAATTGAAGAGACTCGAAGGGTTAATTAGTCCCACACTTCAGCCAAATAGGTTTGGTTACAAAATCCTTACACATCTGGGGAGATCTGTTTTGCTTGTGGCTTCGGAGTATTTAATTAACCTTTTCAGTAAGTAGCATAGCTGAGCTGTGTGAAAACAAGATAAACTCAGAAAAGGTGTTGCTGGATTTTTCGTTCAGATCTGTTGCAGAGGCTCCTTACTTTTTAAATGAGGAGGCTCCCTTTGTTTTTAGAGACAAAAGATTTTTGTGGACCCCACCACCACCACCACCACAATATAAATGAGTTTACTTGTTAGACACCCTTGATTTAGGAAAATGCGTAATGCCAGAAAAGTAACATGAATCTATTAAGACTTTGAAAGAATTTGCATTCTATTCATCACAGTAGCATCTGCTCTTATTTGGAGTGGGGGGAGAGTAGTGCACTTTTGTGCAAAATATTCTTTATTGAGGCATGGATGTGAGACCCTGGCCATGGGCAGACTAGAAGCTTACCCTGTAGTGGGCAGATTAAGCTAGGTGGAAACCCCTGGGGTTCATTCCTGCTCCCTCCTATTCTAGCTACAGAATTTGGGCATGTTCTTTAACTCTCTGTGCCTCAGTTTTCTCATCTGTAGAGTGGGAATAAACATGCCACTTCGCAAAGGGCTGGCACAATTAAATGAAATCATGCTTGTAAAGTACCTGGCACACAGTGAATTCCCCCATGAATCTTCCTACTTTACACTCTTCCTTGAAAGCTGCGTTTCTCTGCCTCCACAGTTTACATTTAGCGCTGGATGGTTCTGTCTTGGGAGGGTTGTCTTGCACATTGTAGATGTGTAGCAGCAGCCCTGGCCACTCCTCACTAGATGCCAGTAACACCTTCCCTCCGGCGTGACAACCACATGTCCCCTGGAGGGCAGAATCCGAGTTTACTGAGCACCTTCACTTAAATTATCTTGTTTGAATCTCAGCTAGAAAGTGTTAGGCCGGTTACGTGTCATCATCTCTATTTGATAGAAAAGAACCTGAGATGATGAGGACTCAGATGTGTGGAGGTGTTGCTCTGGTTTGTGCCAGAGAGAAAGGGGCTGCCTGCCACGCCCCCAGGGCGGCTGCTGAAAGGAAAGGAAATGTCCCCATGGGGTGGCTTTGAAAGCAGGCAAGGCATCACGAGAGGAAATGATTCAAATGGCCATCTCTAAAAGGTACGGGCTGATCCCAGCTGCCTGCACCCTCCTTTCTCCAGGGAAGGAAGTCTTCTCCTGGGCCAGGTGGGATGAAAGCAGAGATGACCTTCCCCTTCCTAAGGGCACCCTGCCCCTTAGGAAGAAACTCAGGGCACATGATGGACTTCCTGGGAGCCTTCAAAACAAAACTATTCCAGTGGCGTGTAAGAATCTGGGCAATCATTAAGTGGAGCTGATGGGTTTAGGAGTGGAGGAGAAAGCAGGGAGGGTGAAGGCAACAAAGGCTGCACGGGCTGGTGAGGAGGATGCCAGGTAGGGCAGCCCCAGTCCTCTGTCCCCTGTCCCTTGGTGGCTATGTGACCGTGCCATCCTCGGCCTTTGCTTTTCTCATATGTAGGGAAGCAAAAAACTATATCCATCAGCTGGGCATCAAGGACTTTCTAACAGGAAAAGAGACTTTTGGCCTGAAAGAAAAAAAGGGTTAGGGAAAAAAAATAACAAGATTTACAACTGGATAAGAATTGTTGAATAAGGCCTCCCCTCCAAAATAGAAGACAGCAACGTGCTTTGGAAAATGAAAATACATATTTTTGTGTTGGCATTTCCATCACCAACTAGCTTAGTGACCTGGAGCAAGTGACTTCCCCTCTGTACTTTCTGGGTCCTTGCTGCCACTTATTCGTATTAATGGATTAATTAGTTAGCCGTGTGTAACATTCACCACAGACCCAGTGTGGCTCTAAGTGTTCTACGTGTATGAATTCATTTATTCTTCACATCAATCCTAGGAGAAAGGTAGTGCCATTCTCTCTTACTTTTTTATTTTTCTTTTTGAGACACGGTCTTGCTCTGTCACCCCAGCTAGAGTGCAGTGGCATCCTCATAGCTCACTGTGACCTCCAGCTCCTGGGCTCAGGGGATCCTCCTACGTCAGCTAATTTTTCTATTTTTTTGCAAAGACAGGATTTCATTCTTGCTCAGGCTGGTCTTGAACTCCTGACCTCAAGGAATCCTCCCACCTCAGAGTGTTAGGATTACAGGCATGAGCCACCAGGCCTGTCTCCTTACCCCCATTTTAAAAACGCAGAAACTGAGACCCAGAGAAGTTGCAGAAGGCCACGCTGCCCGGCAGAGCCAGGCTTTCAGACCCATGCTGTTGGCTCCAGAAACAGTGCTCTAAATGACCACGGTGACAAGGGCTGCTGACCTCTAAGACACCTCTAGCTCTGCAGTGTTAGGATGTTTCTCTCCCCTCTCACTGCCTGTTTGTGAAACTTTGAGTTCAGTCGTGTGACGAAGTGATTTAAAGTATCATAATGCATAAAAGCTCATCCTTCCAGGGACATCTGCGTTCTGATCCGAGACCCCTAACAGGGACACGTCGGAAACTAAGAGAATGTCTCTCTGAGGACAGAAAGAGGGACGGGTTCCTGAGGGAGATGGTACGGGTGGGAATCCGTCCCCTGCTCCTTGCGTTCCACCTGCTGGAAGGTCGGCCCTGAGGGTTGTGACCTAAAGAAAGAAACTGAGGCCAAGTCCATAGAGAGAGTTTATCAGGGCCAAGGTTGGGGGTTGAAGTCTGGAAAATGCCAGGAAGGAGAGGCTCAAGTTTGTAAAGAAAAAAGGATAAATCAGGATGGCACCAGTAACCCCATAAACCGAAGGTGGCAGATTCAAATCCAACCCCAGCCAAAAAAAACTGCAAAAAAAAAAAGGATAAATCAGGAGAGGGGGTGAGTACCAAGATAGTTTGTCAGGAATTCTCATTGGCTTATGGAAATAACATTGATCGGTGATTGGCTATACATTTGTTGAACTATAGGGTGTGAGTTACAGTGTCCAGTGTGGCACTGGTAGGTGAGTGTACGGCTACTTGGTGGCAACACAGTCTACAGCCCACAGAGCAGACGGGTTTTTGAGCAGGGACATGTGACTGCTGTCACATTTCAGTGCTTCTCCAGGCTTAATCGTTTAAAGGGGGTTGCATTCCTCAGATAAAAAGGCTTCTTTTCTTTCTCGAGGTGGCTGATTTACTAAAGTCTCAAAATATTCTCTGCATCATGAGAAGTAGGAAGCCAGTTTATTGAGAGCAAAAAGGGCGTGGCTCAGGGTCAGGCCACTCCTCGTAGCCCCTGAGGAGAGCCCCTCCTGCCCACATCTGGGGAGGTGCTGGGGCCTCTCAGTTCAGCCCCTGGCCAGAGACCCCAGCATCCACTTCAGCCCCCTCCTCTCCCTCAGGCACTGATCCACCTGGCGCCAAATCCTTTATGTCCCCATCCGGGAAAGTTAAAACAAAACTGAAAGAGTGGCCAAGAGTTTGCACTTGCTATGTGAACAAAACCTGTTGCATTTATTCTATCTTACTCAAGAGAATTAGAAGAGAACGTTTTAATCAAAATGTTCTGTCCTCTCTGTCTTTCCTACTTGTTTGTTCATTCTTTCTAACAAAACCAAGCCATAAAACATCTGTAGGGAAGTTCTCGTCTCTTTTGTTCCCCTCTGTGTCCCCAGCACTTAGAACAATGCCTGGCTCAAGGTGCTCAGAATGTTGAATGAAGGAGTAAATAAATTAATGATTGAATGAATAAATACCTAGAGCAAATCGTGTGGGAGGGGAGCCCAGTCTGCTGTGTCCCGCATCATGGATGGGTGTGGGGCTTCCCTGGCACCTGCCTTCCCCGGCTGTGCTCCATCACCTGCTCCCTGGGGCCCCGATGGGTGGGGCTGAGCCAGCCTGAAGCCAGAGTGCGCTGCCCCTCGTGAGCCTTTTCTCTGTTATTGCTGCCAGAAAGGTCCTGCAGGATCAGCTACCTGTTAGTTCATTAACAAGTTTACTAATGGATTAGCCATTTGTTGATGCATCCGATGGAAGGAGGAGCAGCATGTCACAGTCAAAGGAGGAGGGAGAAGCTTCCCTTGTGTTTTTGCTCTTGTTTTAGCAGCTTTTTGGAGATATCATTGACATATATAAAAATTGTATATACAGGCTCGGTGCCCGTAGCCCAGTGGTTACAGAGCCAGCCACATGCACTGAGGTTGGCAAGTTCAAACCTGGCCTAGGCCAGCTGAACAACAATGACAACTGTAGCAAAAAAATAGCAAGGCGTTGTGGCGGGCGCCTGTAGTCCCAGCTACTTGGGAGAATGAGGCAAGAGAATTGCTTAAGCCCAAGAGTTGGAGGTTGCCTCGAGCTGTGACGCCACAGCACTCTACCAAGGGCGACATAGTGAGACCGTCTCAAAAAAAAAGAGAAAATTGTATACACAGGGTGCCCATGAACTTTACGGACACCTGTATAAAAAAAGTATACGACTTGCTGTTTTGATACGTGGGTCCATTGAGAAATGATAGTCACAATCAAGCCGGTTAGCAGAGCCATCACGGCTGTGTAGGGGGAGGCCAGAGGGTTGCTTCTCCCCAGGGCTCCATGCAGGTGCCACCCTCCAGAGGTCACCTTCATCCTCCCCAGCTCATGAAGCAGTAAGGACCATGTCTCTCCCTGTCCTGGCTCCTCATTTGCCTCTCTCAAGAGGTCCTCTTAGACTGGGTGGGACAGTGCCCAGAGGAAGACATGAAGACCCCAGTTTGTCACTGGGGGGCCCGGAAGGGTCAAACATGACTACTTGCACCATGGGACAGGGGGTCTTGGTCAGAGTAGGTGATGAAGATGCTTTGATGGAAGACTCAAGCCTTCGGGCACCCAAAGCTCGTCTCCGCAGCGGCAGATAGAGCTCTGTGGCTGAAGGTGTCCTTGCAATAGCCCTGCCACAAGTGCTACTGTCCACTAACAAATTCCCTCTTGTCCAAGGAGGATATTGTCACAGATTGTGTGAGTTAACAGGCCCCAGAGATCTATACTCAGACATTTTATTTAGTTTGTCTTCTACCCATTATAGCAAAAGTCCAGAGGGTGGCGATGGGGGGGGGGTGGCTAATGGAAATTGATCAGCGACTTCAAATAATTACAAATTTTAAGAAATTTTTCCCCATTGATGTTTTTGGAAGTGTGTGTTCGAGACAGGGCTTGAGCACATCTGCCATGGTTAGCAGGTGGCCACGCAGTGTCAGGGAGCTCTGGAGTGGTAGAGCTCTGTCCCCCCCCCCCCAGTGCTTCTCAGCTGGGGGCACTTCCCTACCCGGGGGCATTCAGCAATGTCTGGAGACGTTGGGTTGCTGTGAGTGGGGAGAGGGATGCTGCTGGGATGCTGTGAACATCCTTCAAGGCACAGGACAGCCACCCCACAACAAAGAATTACCAGGTCCCAAATAATAAACATGCCACAGGGGAGGAACCAAAGATGGGTAGGGTGTCATTAAAAGATTCTGCTCCCAGAAGAAAGATCATTTTACCATAAGGTCATTTGCACTAGAGTGTTTATAACAGCTCAATTCACAACCACCAAGGTGTGGAAACAGCCTAAGTGCCCATCAACTCGTGAACGGACAGATAAATGATGGTGTATGTATACCATGGAATACTATTCACCATAAAGAAAGATGAAGGTTTCATTTATTTATTTATTTATTTTTTGAAACAGAGTCTCACTCCGTCACCCTTGGTAGAGTGTCATGACGTTTTAGCTCACAGCAACCTCAAACTCCTGGGCTCAAGTGATTCTCTTGCCTCAGCCTCCTGAGTAGCTGGGACTACAGGCACCTGCCACAACGCCAGGCTATTTTTAGAGATGGGGTCTCGCTCTGCCTCAGGCTGATCTCCAACCTGAGAGCTCAGGCAATCCACCCTCCTTGGCCTCCCTTGGGCTGGGATTATAGGCGTGCCCCACCATGCCCAGCCCAAGATGGAGGCTTTACATCATTTGTATTTACCTGGGTGGATTGGAGAACATCTTCCTAAGGATGGAAACACAAGCACCCAATGTACTCAGTGCTAATATGAAACAAACAGATGCACGCCCACACAAGAGAAAAACACAACCACATTCAGGTGGGGAGGAAAGAGGGGGAGAGAGGAGGGAGGAAGGAGGTGGGAGAGCGTTTAGTGTGTTATGACCTAACGGGCACAGCATAGGGGTCTATGGCACAGCTCCTGGGTGAAGGACTCTACTACGACCCGGACTTGACCTAACAAACAGAAGCGTTGTAACCGAACCATTTATACCCTTATCTCAATCTGGGAAAAAAAAGATAAAAATCATGCTCTGAAATTGGTCCTTAGCGAATCGCTTATAAGAATCAATAAACTTGCAAATTACTCTAATAAAAAAAAAGACTCTATTGCAGCTTTCTACAAACCTTTGACGTAAAGCAGGAGGTCCCTGGCACCCAGGGCTGCTCCTGACCTGAGCCATAATCTCTCTGCAGAGGCTGACACTTGTGCTTGCCCTGGCAACCCTGATAGCTGCCTTTGGGTCATCCTTCCAGTATGGGTACAATGTAGCTGTTGTCAACTCCCCAGCAGAGGTAGGTTGCTATGGTGAGATTCAGCTCCTGAATAAACAGGGAGGGAGGTCTGGGGCAGCTTGTGCCCAGGTGTGGCCGGCCAGCATAGGGCTGTGTATGTACACAGTGCATGCACACAATGGGTTTTTGCGTGAAAGGGGAGGGAGACGCACACAGGGCACACAGCGTGGACCCAAGGGAACTTGCGGGCACAGGCCCTGAGGATGAACCTGAGATCTCCAGACTTCAACTTCTCATGAAGGGCATCCAGGACACAGTCCAGCTGGATACAGGGTGGGCTGGACTCCAGGAGAGGGCTCTGATCTTCTGTGGCCTTATAATTTCTAGAGGAGTCTGGAGGGAGCAGGTCCCACCCAGCTGATGGGAAGATTAGAGTCATTCCTTCCTGGTTGAGAACCGCCCTGGGGGCTTGTCAGTGTGAGGCCTCCCGGCCCTCCCCGCCCTCCCCGTGGGGCCATGGCTAACCTGCTGCTCTTGGAGCTTGTCCTATCTCCTTTGCCCCTACTTAGCAATGTCGATCTTCATGTGCCCAGATTTGCCCGTTTGGAGGCTCGACAGCTTACGTGGCTCTTTCTGAAACCCAAGTGAAAGTTCATGGTGTTCTGTTTTGCTTTGTTCCCTAGTTCATGCAACAATTTTACAATCAGACCTACTATGACAGGACCGGCAAGTTCATGGATTCCTTCCCCTTGACGCTGCTGTGGTCTTTGACTGTGTCCATGTTTCCCTTTGGAGGCTTCATTGGATCCCTCCTGGTCGGCCCCCTGGTGAATAAATTTGGCAGGTGAGGGAAAGCAAATTATTAATTCCCTGAAACTCATAGACCCCATCATCGTTTTAAATGTGGGTCAAAAACTGAAAGCTTCATCGTGACACCAAGGTAATAACTAGCCGCCGAGGTCATATTTGTTGTCTAAAGGGGTCACAAAAACCCCAGACATTGACAAAGTATTTGGGGACCAGGGCATGACAAGTCACAGGAGCTAGAGACGGGGTGGCTATGGTTCCCCAGGCTCTCAGGCAGACTTGGGCAAAGCCACGTGTACTGACCAAGACCCAGGACTCACTTGGTGCTCCCTGCTTTCACATGGAAGGTATTTTCCTCACCAAAACCAGAAGCGAGTTCTCTCCCCACCATCTCCGTCTTTACCAACTGTCAGACACTGAAGTGGCTTAGCTAAGGTGTGGGCCGCAGCACTGATCTTGACCTAGCAATCTCGAACTCTCAACATAAACTAACATAACAATCTTCTTTCCTGCTCTCTCTTACCTTGGGCCCAGGTGATATGCAAAGTTTAGACAAGTTAAATTCCTGTAAATCTCTGAAATGTCTAAGACATTAGTCAGGCACTTTGGCATGAGATAGGGCAGCAGAGAACTCCAGGATCAGGGCTTTCTCTTTGCCCCTGTTTCTAGAAATATTAGAAATTCTGTATTTTATTCCATAAAATTTTTCTTAAGGTATGACAATCCCCAGTGTAAATTCACAGATGTTAGAGATCAACCCGGTTATAAGCAGAATTGTACTTCTGTTATTTTGGGCAAATATCGTCTCAATATATTGTTTGTATTGTTTTATTTTTTAATCATACATATGGTATCTTTTTTTTTGCAAAGTTTTCAAGTATTTCAAATTTATGGTTTTGCTTTTTTTTTTTTTTTTTTTTTTTTGAGACAGAGCCTCAAGCTATCCCCCTGGGTAGAGTGCCATGGCATTACAGCTCATAGCAACCTCCAACTCCTGGGCTCAAGCGAGTCTCCTGCCTCAGCTTCCCAAGTAGCTGGGACCACAGGCACCTGCCACAACGCCCAGCCATTTTTTGGTTGCAGCCATCATTGTTGTTTGGTGGGCCCGGGCTGGGGATTTGAACCCGCCACCTTGGGTGTACGTGGCTGGCGCCTTAGCTGATTGAGCCACAGGCGCCTAGCCTGGTTTTGCTTTTTGTGTTGAAGACAGCCTTCCTTCCTGGAAGTCTTAAGGGTATGCTTCTCTATGCTTTTAAAATTAATTTTACTGGTGGTGCCAGTAAATGGCTCAAAGGAGTAGGGTGCCGGCCCCATGTGCTGAAGGTGGCAGGTTCAAACCCCGCCCTGGCCAAAAACTACAAAAAATAAAATAAAATTAGATTAATTGTACAATTTTGTTTTTCCCAGATAGATCTGGAATTTTATTTTGTATATTCTGAATGAAGAAAGTGAGAGTTTGGTTTCTGTTTTCACATGCCTAGTTCCCATCTGTATATCTTGGTGAAGTTGTCAATCAGTTGTTTTCTTATTAAGCTTTGAGAGGTTTATTTTATTCTATTCAGAGACAGGGTCTAACTCTCTTGACCATGCTGGAGTGCAGTGAGGGGCTCAATCATAGCTCGCTGTAACCTCCAACTCCTGGGCTCAGCTCGAGCCATCCTCCCACCTCAGCCTCTTGAGTAGCGGGGACTATGCTAGCACACACTCTGCTATTTTTTTTTTTTTTTTACTTTTTGCAGAGACAAGTTCTCCTTATTTTGCCAAGCTGATCTTGAACTCCTGGCCTCAAACCATCCTCCCAGCTCAGCCTCCCAAAGTGCCTATAGGCGTGAGCCACTATGCCCAGCTTTGTATATTTTAAGTAAAATATGTCTTTTGCCAATATTTTCTTCCAATCTGTGGCTTGTCTTTTCGTTCTCTCGAGGGTGTCTTTCACAGAGCAGAAATTTTTAATTTTAATGATGGCCAAGCTTATCGATTCTTTCCCTTTTTCCCTGTTAATAAACTTGGCTTTGAATCCATTTGTTTTAATGCTATCTGTATTGTCAGGCTGTGTTTGTGTTTATCTTTGTCATCTCTCACCTCTTCATAATGCTTATGACATCTCTGTGTTGTGTCATATTCTTGTCTTAAATTATATTTTGTCAGTTACCGAGACTGTTACCCAACTTCCCGCTCTCCGTCACCCAGGCTGGAATAAAATGGGGTGATCACAGCTCACTGTAGCCTTAAACCCCTGGGTTAATCCTCCCGCCACTGCCTCCAGAGTAGCTGGGACTACAGGTGCGAGCCACCCCACCCAGCCTTATTTTTTATGTTTTCAAATGTTCTGTACCCCTTTGTCCCAGTATCAATTCTCTCTTTTATGGATTATGCCTTTGGTGTCGCCCCTAAAAAAGTCATCACCAGACCCACAGCTGTCCTGGGTTTTCCCTGTGCTGTCATTTAGGAAGTTAATGGCTTCACATTTTCCAGCCAGGTCTGTGATCCATTTGAAGGTCCACCCTCCATTTGTGAAGGGTGTGAGGTCTGTGTCTACATTTTTTGGCATGTGGACGTCCAGTTTTTCCAGCACCATTTGTTGAAAAGTTTATCTTTTCTCCATTGTATTTCCTTGAGTCCCGTGTCACAGACACTGTATCTCTGTGTGTCTATTACTGGCCTCTCTGTTTCTCTTCACTGGTCTGTTTGTTCACTCGCCACCGTACCACGCTCTCTTGATTATGGTAGCTTTAGAGTAAGTGTCAGTTCTCCAGTATAGTACTCTTCTGCCTCCTTACTTTATGGCACTAATCATTTTAAACATTTTATAGTCTCTAATTCTGTGCTCAGAAGATGTGCTGTTTGTGCATGAGGCCTCTTGCACACGGTGGGGGGGTTTGTGCGTTTTGGAAGTGGCAGGGCACTGCCCTAAGGGGCGCCATGGTGCGGGTATCTCCAGGAGTTTGCCTTTGTTTCTGTCCTGATCTCCGGGGCATGCTTCTGACTTAAGCAGAAATGCTTTATGAGTTTTATTAAGTGGGATGTTTGTTAGAGTTTTTTTTTTCTTTTTCTTTTTTTTTTTTTTGAGACAGAGTCTCAAGCTATCGCCCTGGGTAGAGTGCTGTGGCGTTACAGCTCGGAGCAACCTCAAACTCCTGGGTTCAAGCGATTCTCTTGCCTCAGCTTCCCAAGTTGCTGAGACTACAGGTGCCCATCACAATGTCCGGCTATTTTGTTGTTGTTGCAGTTGTCATTGTTATTTTAGCTGGCCTGGCTGGGTTGGAACCCTCCAGCCTGTTATGTGGCCGTCGCCCTGCCCATTAAGCTACGGGTGCTGCCCTGTTATAGGTTTTTAATAGACTAACCCTTTATCAGCTTAAAGAAGTTCCTTTATTAATACTGTAGTTTGTTAAGGCTGTTTTTTAAAAAAGAAATAATAATATTAAGTTTTATTGACTTCTTTTGCCACTTCCATTGAGATAATCCTCTATCTTTCCCCAGTATAATCTTTAACATGTTGAAATATATTGAAAGATTTTCGTACGTGCTACTGAATTCAACCTACTAAAATTTCTTTTTTTTTGGCCGGGGCTGGGTTTGAACCTGCCACCTCCAGCATATGGGGCCGGTGCCCTACCCTTTTGAGCCACAGACGCTACCAACATACTAATATTTCATTTAGGATTTTTGCCTCTGTGTTGCCATAAGTGAGATTGGCCCATACTTTTTTTTTCTTCTAAGGTCCTTACCCAAGACAATTTTGGGTTTGGGTTTCAAGACCACATTAAATGATGAATTAAGACTCAGCACCTGTAGCTCAAGCAGCTAAGGCACCAGCCACATACACCAGAGCTGGCAGGTTCGAATCCAGCCTGGGTCTACCAAACAACAATGACGGCTGCAACCAAAAAATAGCCGGGTGTTATGGGGGGCACCGGAAGTCCCAGGTACTTGGGAGGCCCAGGCAAGAGACTCACTTAAGCCCAGAAGTTGGAGGTTGCTGTGAGCTGTGATGCCATGGAACTCTACCCAGGGTGACAGCTCGAGACTCTGTCTCAAAAATTAATTAATTAATTAACTAGCCAGGCATTGTAGAGAGTGCCTGTAGTCCCAGTTACTGGATAGCATGAGGCAAGAGGGTCACTTGACCCCAGGAGTTTGAGGTTGCTGTCAGCTATGGTAACCACAGCGTTCTACCAGGGCAACAGAGTGAGACTGTTTTTCAAAAGAAAAAATAAAATTCATGAATTAGCTTATGATTTTAAAAACTTTTACTAACAGTCGCCTCCCAGCCTTTTGGCTAAGGTCAAGTATAAAAAACCTTTTGCTAGATTTTAATATGGATCCCTTCCCCCACTCACTACTGACGCCTTTTGGGCTGTGGTTTGCTGGGGGCCCTAGCGCCTCCACACACAAACCCCTTTCCCCTCCTCCTCTCCTCTCCCTCCAAGACAAAGACACAAGGATCGGGCTAGTCCTACCTCCCAAAAGTTCACGCCCAGAGACCCTAAGTGGCAGGCAACCTATGGAATGTGTCCCCCTCATCCTCAGGGTCCCATATAAAAGTGGTCTCCAACTGCCTGGGGGTCAGGGGCAGACAGGTCACCCTCCCCTTTCAATCAACGGGGCCTGAACACCTTCTCCGCAGCCTCCTCTGTGGGTGCGCCACCGTTTACACCTTCCGTGGGTGGTCGTTTTCACTTGCTCCCCCGCAGAAAATCCTCCCACATGGCTTGACCTGTGTCCGTCTTAGGTCCCAGAGAGCTAAACGCTGCACGGAAAAGCCCAGGCTGCGACTGGCGGAGCCTGCACCCGGGAGGAGACAGGCTCCTGTGTCCGTGGAACCAGCGGGTCCCTAAGCCAGACTGATTGTTTTGTCCTTTGCAGAAAAGGAGCCTTGCTGTTCAACAACATATTTTCCATCGTGCCCGCGATCTTAATGGGATGCAGCAAAGTCGCCAAGTCATTTGAGATGATAATTGTTTCCCGACTTTTGGTGGGAATATGTGCAGGTAAACGGTGCCACCGGCCGCTCCCCTTCTGCTGAGAGCTCTTGGGAGGAGGAGCGCTCCTGGGCCAGAACCTGGCTGGGTCTCTGGAGCACATACAGACAGTCCAGCTGTCCCTGTGCCTCGGCTGTAACATGGATGTTCTGCCCCATGGCAACAGCAGGCAGATCTTTTTGGGGGGTGTTTCCTAAAAAGACAGCTGTTCTTTGAAAGGCTGAAATACAGAATGTTAAATCGGGACGAGTCCTTCCAACCCAGGCCTTTCTCTCAATAGTTCCGAAACTGTTAAGATTTCATACTGCCAGGCCTGTAATCCCAGCACTTGGGGAGGCCAAGGTGGGTGATCGCCTGAGCTCACAGGTTCCAAACCAGCCCGAGTCAGAGTGAGATGCCGTCTCTAAAAGTAGCCGGGCGTTGTGGCAGGTGCCTATAGTCCCAGCTACTCGGGAGGCTGAGGCAAGAGAATTGTTTAAGCCCAGGAGTTTGAGGTTGCTGTGAGCTGTGACATCACAGCACTCTGCTGGGGGCGACATAATGAGACACTGTCTCAAAAAAATAAAGGAAGAAAGAAAAGACTTCACACTGCAGGTGGAGACCTGTTAGTATGGGTGGTGACATCTGTTTAGCAAACAGGAATTTCTTTGTAAACATAGAGTCAACCGCGCCATATGCCGGTGGGGATAAGTATGTCTATTGAAACTTTCGTTTCAGTTATTTATGTGTATATGTGTGGGACTTCCAGGTTACGATGAAAAATGTATTTCTGTATTTTTTTATTGTGGGTCGTGGTCAAAAAAAGCTTAGGAAACAGTCTAAACCAGGCAGCCCTCTACCGGAAAGGTGTTAACAAGGACCACCTTTCAACTTTTATAGGACAATTAAGTTTGCAAAGGGCTTTCAAAAGAACACCCAGTGCTTAAACACCTGCCTGCTGGGGAGGGTAGTGACCTGCCTGAGGTCTCTCGCCCAGTGAACTGTTAGGGAGCTGGCTTCCAAACCCAGCTGCCCAGGCTGCACTGGGCTGGTTTTAGGCAACTGTCCTATAATCGCTTCAAACTGAGGAGAAACAAGGTTAGAGCCATGCTGGTGGCTTTCCCCCCACCCGCTAGTTGGTGTCCTTAGCAGGCAGTATTACCCAGGACCAGACACAAAGAGGCATGGAGGGTGCAAACTCTCAGGTGCTCAGGGAGCATCTGCTGAAATTTGCCCCTGGGGCACCTGCCCTGCCTCCCTCCACTGCTCGGCACCGCTATGCTCTCATTTGCTCCTTTCGAATGCGGGACAACCAGGTGATCTGATGGGAGTCAGCAAACCCCTCAGCTGGAGTTTATCGGCAGCGCTAAGGGAGATTTGAAGAAAAGAGAGTGTTTCCTGAATAGAGAGCAAGTCCTTCCCAGGGAAGCAGGATGGGCCCAAACCTCACCTAGCACTGGGCTTTCCCGGAGAGCACTCAAGGGCACTCTGCCCTCCCGAGTCTCCCTGCAAGGATCTCAGGTTTTTGAAAAATAGGTGATTCCTCAAAGTTACCAGCAGTGAGCAGGTCCAGTCATTTTCTGTTGATGGTGAACAGTGCAGAATTGGCCCCCACAGAGGGACGTCAGGCTCCCGTTGATAATAAATCACAGTTGAAATCCTGACCTGTCCTCTTAAGTAAACATGGCATGTTTCTCATTATTGTCCACACTTAAAATTACGAGGGCTCCAAAGAGCTTTTCCTCATGTGGGTTATATCGACCTATGTACATACCTTATTAGAAATGGCAACTGAGAGATGTATTAGTTCATTTTTAAAAATAAGTCCCCTACATTTTTGCAAACCTCTTTAACGTCTGACTTAACAGAAGGCCGCTGGACTCTCAGACCAGCCTCTGCATTCAGTCAGTTTTATTATTCACATGGCAGGTAGCTTCTAGAAAACCGTATGCTTATAAGACAACACGATTGAAAAGGGCAAAAAAACATCTCAGGTATTTTGGAAAATAGCTTTGAGCTCACAGACACCCCTAAAAGTTCTCGGAAACCCCAGATTGTGCTTTGGGCACAATAGCCTGTGGGTGCAAAACCCACTTGGCGTTTTTCACATCCCTCCCCCAAGTCAGTACAGTGTGTCACCAAGCCTCACGTGCCACAGACACTCATTAAACCTCCACCTTAATATGAACCACGAAGACCAATCTCCAACGGAGGAAAACAGCTCCCGTGACGCAGGGGCACGTGGATGACTAGACTGGGAGTTCCAGGAGCTCACAGGTCACTGATTCTCAACAAGCAAACAGGCTGCACGCTGGCTTGGAGGAATTTAAACGTTAAAAGCCATTTTGCCCCTAGTGGCAGAACGGGCTGGCTGGGAGAGCCCAGTGGAGTCATTTTTAAGACAAAATAGAGATTGCTTTCCACCGACACAGAGGAGGATCCCATCTCTTCACAAACAGCCTGAGGTTTGGCTTTTCACACCCTTCATCAAGTTAAGATTCATATACTATGAAGAGGCTTTGTTACATGTCCAGGACTAAGTTGGCCCCGCCAGGGTCTCAGCTTCTAAAAGGTATTTCTTTTTTTTTTTTTGAGACAGAGCCTCAAGCTGTAGA
>CAUYQV010154260.1:0-19317 GCA_963574575.1 Galagoides demidoff | reverse complement strand
AGTCTCCTGCCTCCGCCTCCCAAGTAGCTGGGACCACAGGCGCCCACCACAACGCCCGGCCATTTTTTGGTTGCAGCCATCATTGTTGTTTGGCGGGCCCGGGCTGGGGATTCAAACCCGCCACCTTAGGTGTACATGGCTGGCGCCTTAGCTGATTGAGCCACAGGCGCCGAGCCAAAGCTGTGCATTTATTTTTCTGCTTTTCAAGTCTCAGGCTTCTAGGTTTGTTGACCTGTTCTGCTTCTGGTATTTATTTTATTTATTTTATTATTCTTTTCTTTTCTTTCCTTTTTTTTTGCAGTTTTTGGCTGGGGCTGGGTTTGAACCTGCCACCTCTGGTATACGGGACTGGCGCCCTACCCTTTTGAGCCACAGGCTCAATTTGAAAAATTATCTTTGTCCCTTCAGAACACCCCGACTGTGTATGTCTGAGCACTGAGATCTGCGTTGTATATTTCTCTTGTTCCTTCTCATTTTAAATCACTTTATATTTTTCCTCTGTGCCACTTTCTCCAGTTTTTCTTCTTCCTCCTTAACTTTCTCCAGCCCATAAGTGGCTGTTTCCTGCCTCTGTTGTGTGCTTCAGTCTGCCCGAGAGCCCTCCCATTGTTCACTTCTGATCAGTTTTGTTTATCTCAGCTTGCTCAGTTTTCACAATAGATTCTTCCAGTTTCAGGCAGGCGGTTCTCTTAGATCTTATCCAAGTTCACAGATCAGACTGCTCCAGAATGTTTCAGTTTTTTTTTTTTTTTTTAAGTCATGGATTGCATTTAAGATAAAGTAAGTCCTTAGATCGTTGGAGTCTTTAGAAAAATGGTGCCTACTGTTTGAGGGGTGATGTGTTTTCACAGATCTGGTGACTTTTCTGACAAAGCACTGTCAAGAAAAATCAGATCAGGCTCATTCAAAGATGGGAGTGGGTTTCTGCCCAAATCCTCTTCCCAAGGGCTGCTGGGGAGGGGACATGGAGATCCCAATCCAAGATCCAGCCTGTGTGGGACAAGCAGTGAGGCTGTGGTGTGCCATGCAGAGTTGGGGGCTCCCCGCCAGGGGTCCCACACCCAGGTGTCTGCTTCATGGAGCTGATGGACAAGGAGTGACCCACTGGACGCAGAGCTGTTGGCTGAAGAGGAGCAGAGTGCACAGCAGGATCCTAACATCACTCTGCCAGCCTCACCCCTGCCCCACACCTCCCAGCCTCACCCCTGCCCCACACCTCCCGGCCACTGGACCACCTCTCCCTGCTCTCCCTTCCAGAGGGCCCCAAGTTAGCAACTAATGACTCTTTTCCTTCATCAGTTTCAGCATTCTCTGGACTGGAGTCCTCAAGGTTTGGAGTGCTGATGGTGATACCTTAGCTTCCCGGGCTGTTTTACATCTTCTCTCATTTCCCCTCTTGGTCCAAATGGCTTTTTTTTTTTTGAGACAGAGCCTCAAGCTATCCCCCTGGGTAAAGTGCTGTGGCATCACAGCTTACAGCAACCTCCAACTCCTGGGCTCAAGCGAGTCTCCTGCCTCCGCCTCCCAAGTAGCTGGGACCACAGGCGCCCGCCACAACGCCTGGCTATTTTTTTGATTGCAGCCATCATTGTTTTTGGTGGGCCCGGGCTGGATTTGAACCCGCCACCAGGTGTATGTGGCTGGCGCCTTAGCCACTTGAGCCACAGGCGCCGAGCCCAAATGGCTTTTTTGAACGCAGAATTTCCTGCTCTCTTCCTCCACCCCATCTTGTCCAGAAGTCTGTTCCTACTTCACTTAACCAAGAAAAGGAGAAAACACTTACAAATAACATCAGAAATTGGAAATGATATATAATGAGAGTCCCAAAGGGATTTGATAACAATTGCGGGAGCCGGAAAGCAGAGTGAAACAGAAACGCCAACGAGGGTCTTGCCTCACAGAGCCTGATGTCTCTGTCTCCCTGCAGCGCTCTCCACAGTAAAGGACGCTTCTGGCCGTGGCTGGCAGTGTTGATCTGGCTAGGAATGGTCATGCAGAAATATTTATCTGAAAGGATGAATAAAGCTCTGTGGTGAGGCTTCCTCCTCCTTGCATTTGCTCTCCTACTGAAGTAAAACTTCTTGTGCTACACCAGGTTGACCTGACCTGGGAATGCCCTTCTGCTGGCAGGCACCTTCCTGCTGTTCTTGTCTGGTGCCCTGGGGTGGGCACCTATTATCACCTAGCACCCCTCGGAGTCCCAAGGGAAATGTAAGCTCCCTCTGCTTGAGAATGGGACATTTTCATTTCATGGCAGAAGGAGATACTGTAGGGCCTGGTGCTGTTCCGGCCTGCACCTCTGGTGGGCATATTCCTGGTCCCTTACTCTGAAATGCAACCAGTCACCAAAAAGAGTCTCGGCTTAGAGCACTGCAATATGTCACCAAACCAACCCAAAGAGCTGGGAAAGGGCAGGGAGTGGGGGCATTGACCCTAAAGATCAGTGAGTGCGTTGTCTAGATTATGTTCTAGCACCGTAGTTGTCAGACACTGTTTAGTTGTGGACTCCTTTGCTTTAAGCATTTTGCATGTAAGAGCCTGCCTGTGTGTTTATACATGCGTGTGTTGTATACGCATGTATGCATGTGTATGTTATGTGTACACCCATGCATGTGTGTTGTGTATGCACATGTATGCATGCCTGTGCATAAGTGTGTCTACATGTAGGACTAGAGTGAGGACAGCTGCTGGAGGGTGGGGGAGGCCTAGTGGGTGCCCTCCTCCACCTCCCTGCAGAGCCCACCCAGCCCCACACGGGATGCAGGTTGAAACTAAGGCTTGCTCGATGGGTTGCGGGAAGCAAGTGTTGTGGTGGTAGTGGGGCCGCCTGTTTTCCTTGAAGATCAAAACCGATCCAGCCCTGGAACAGCGTGTCCAGCCCTGTGCACTGGCAATGCAGGGTCACTAACATCTGCTGAGCTGTTTCTGTCTAAGGGGGAAGCATCATCTCTTCCTATTTTCTAGATTTTGAATTTTGATCTGTTTTAGTAATGTGGGACTATTTCTTTGTTTCAACGTTTCTAGAACATCTTTGAAAAAGCCATAAAGCCTTGTTGCCACACCTGATTAAACCAAAGGGGCTTTTCTGTTCTGTGTGACTGGCTCTGTCTCTCTTTGTGACTCTGTGTTCTTTCTGTCTACAAGCTGAACTCTTCCATAAATTAGCTGCCCTCAGCCAAATGAGGGGCTGTTCTCACCCTTGCCTCATTTGCATGCCTACAGGAGGAAATGTCACAAGAACAGAGGCTGAGAGATAAGACCAGAGCTGTCCTCAGCCCTCCAGTGCTCTTACCTTTCAGAGCTCTAGAAAGCTCCGCCTGGGCCAGGGGAGCAACTGGGCAATGGGGAAGGGGGTTGAGATGGACTGGGGACGTCTCCGGGAGGTGAAGTGGCACTGGACTTGATACCTCCAATGCCTGTCTAGCGTGGTAACAAACAGGCTCTGGAGATAGGCCAGGGAGGGGAAAGATGGGGACTAAAGTGGTAGAGAAGGAGACCATTCCTATGGGAAATAAAGAGATGTGTGGTAATGAAATTACCCAAAACATCACCCAAAGTTTTCTTTATGCACCCATTGATTCAAAAGCCATAAAATAAAATATAGTAAAATTGGCTTCATAAAGTTGCAAAACTTCAGGCAGCACCTGTGGCTCAGTGAGTAGAATGCGGGCCCCATATACTGAGGGTGGCAAGTTCGAACCCACTCCCAGCAAAACTACAACCAAAAATAGCCAGGCATTGTGGCAGGCACCTGTAGTCCCAGCTAATCTGGAGGCTGAGGCAAGAGAATTGTCTAAACCCAAGAGCTGGAGGTTGCTGTGAGCTGTGATGCCACATCACTCTACCAAGGGCGGCGGAGTAAGAGTCTGTCTCTAAAAAGAAAAAAAATTGCAAAACTTCTACCCTGTAAAAGGAAAGAAAATAGTTGACAATAATTCCAAAATATATTGTATCCTATATCAGAGTCTTATACATAAATAATCAAAAAAAAGATACCAAAATAATTAAGCCAAAGACATAAAAAGAAATTCAAATTCACAGAAAAAGAAATACAAATAACTAAACATGAGAACAGGTTGAAGAACCTTTCTCATAAAGAAAGGCAAATTAAAGCAAGCTATCATTTTCACCTCTTAGATTTGCAAAGATTAAAAGTCTGATAACAGCCAGTTGGCAGGGTGTGGGGAAATAGATGCTTTCATATCCTGTGAGCAGGGAAAAAAAAAGGCCACAAGCTCATTGAAAGGGAGTTTGTCTTCTCTATCAAGACAGAAATGGCCAGGTCTTTGCACCTCCCAACCTCCTTCTAGAGCACTGGAGGGCTGAGGACAGCTCTGGTCACTAAAAGGTGTCAACGCTTGTACCACACATGATGACAATGCTAGTAAATCATCTCCCACTGGACTTAGAAAGACCTCTAAGATTTTCTTTTTTCTTTTTCTTCTTCTTTTTTTTTTTTTGGTGAAAAAAAAAGATTTCAGAACAAGTGTGATATTATTTGTATTTTAAAAGATATGCATATATAGGCTTTGGGGTATGTTTAAGAGATCTGAAGTGATTTACAAACAAGAGTAGGAAATCCAAGAAGTGGGGCTCACGAGAGGGGGAAAGAGAGTTCCATTTTTCATTGCATATCTTTCTGTGTGGTTTTAATTTTTTTGATTAGTATATACTTTAAAAATCTAGTTTACAATAGCCTGTGTAAGGGCTCCGTGAAGAGCCTGGTACCTGGGAGGGCTCAGTAGAGCTATGATGACATGCTGGCTGGGGGCAGAGCAGGGCTCCTGTCTGGCGGGCTCAGGCTTTCAAGGCTCATGAGAGCCTGCAGTGGAAGAAATGCAACAAGATGCTGTTGGGCCAGAGAATCATCCAGCAACTTTAAGAGCGTAAGATCCAAATAACCTTCTCTGGACTCCTGACAGCTCTTGGCAGGCTGGGACTTCCACAGGTGATCCCTTGTTCCAAGGGTCTCAGACTTGATAACTCCCCCTTCCTCTAAGAGATTTTAGGAAAGTCAAAAGTACGTCCTCCTTCTCATGCGGGATTTTGAACAAAAGAAGGTGGAGCTTCCAGAAAGACAAGGGAATCTGGGATTCCTAGCACAACCCCAGGCTCACTCACCTTCCTGGGAGAATAACCCCATGGGTCAAAGTGTCCAAGGAGAGAAAGCCACATAGGGGTTAGCAGGGAGCTCGGAGGGAGGCAGGCATTTAGCAAGCCTTGCCTTGGCCAGAGTGGCCCCAATGGCTATGCCTGAGGCCCTTTCAGCAGCTGCCACCGAGGCCCTTTCAGCAGCTGCCACCAGAGTGGCCCCAATGGCTATGCCTGAGGCCCTTTCAGCAGCTGCCACCTTGCTCAGCCCCACTGGATCTGGGTTCTTCTGTGAACACCCCCTTTTCCTTGCTCATTCTCTTGGCCAACATGGCAGCCCCAGAGCGGAGGAAGCCCTTCCAGACAGTGGACTTCCTTAGCTCAGGTCCTGTGGTTGAAGTGTCCCCACCCAAGCAACCCCACCTGCATTTTCCTGGGGCTGCTTGAGTGCTGAGGGGTGGGTGAACTGCTGTGCCTCAGTCCAGAGCTGCTGGGTGGCAGGGCTCATCACCATCCCAGAGAACGGTCTGCTCCGAGCTTTAAAGACTTTGTGCTGAGATTCCCTGGGCCATGTCAGAAGGTCTTCTTAACAAGGAAATGGGATTTTCCTGCGTGGGTTCTAATGAAGTCTTTGATCTATTTCAGATATCGAAACTGCGTTTACACCTACAGAATTCTGCCCAATGAAGATGATAAATTCACTGTTCAGGTAAGTGTTATATAAACCTCGACATCTGAACCTGACTTCAGTCTCCACTGGCAGAGAAAGAGTGAGAAAGAGGCAGATGAAAGCACATGTCCCAGTGGCCCAGACGTAAGGCCTGGCCGAGCCTGGTTCTCTGTCCAACGGGGTGGCCTGAGGGATGAACTGTGACCTTCCAAAGTGACCATACTTTGTGATATGATGAAACGGACATACCAGAGGTTATTTGTGTCTGTGGGTGTGAGGAGGAAGCCAGGGTGAGGAAGACTGCCGGGAGATGAAGGATAAGCAGGTGTAGATGGCTGTGGCTTGATGGATTTTTGTCTTCAGTGCCCTTGAACCAGTGAGAGGAAGTGGCCCCGGAAGGAGAGAAGGGAGGTGAACTTGCGGGAGAATAGACCCTGCTTTCTGCCAGATCACAAGATTAGGATGGAACAGGGCTTTTAAGTTTGCTGAGGTCTGTTCTGTCCAAGGCCGATGCTCCTAGCCTCTGATTTCACCACGTAAATCTAAATGCACACAACTTATAGGTAAATTTAAATGCAGTTAAAAAAAACCAACTGCGCCAACCCAAGCCTGGAAGACCACGCTAATCATAGTTTGTACAGCACAGTGTTCTTCAACCGTTTTTATCTCCCAGCACACTTGAATCTATAGTTAAACTTCCATGGTACACTGAAATTATGTTGATCCAAAAAAGAGTGAAAAAAAGAATATAATTAACTGTGCTTTGATCCTCTTTCAAAATAATTTAATTAATAATCTTTAAAAATTTTTGGTGCAAAGGTGGAGCACAGTGGCTCCTGCCTATAATCCCAGCACTCTGGGAGGCGGAGGCAGGTGGATTGCTTGAGCTCAGGAGTTCAAGACCAGCCTGAGCAAGAGTGAGACCCCATTTCTAAAAATAGCTGGGCATTATAGTGGGTGCCTATAGTCCCAGCTACTTGGGAAGCTGAAGCAGGAGGATCACTTAAGCCCAAGAGTTTGAAGTTACTGTGAGCTATGACAACACAACACTTTACTGAGAGCAAAGGAGTGAGACTCTGTCTGAAAAAAAGAAAAATTTTTTGCAGCACACCTAAGATCCTCTTGCAGCACACTGGTTCAAAATCACTGGTGTAACAAAAGCTTTGTTTGACCACAGCGTATGACGATGACAAGAAGACAGTGACATGGAAGGCAGGGAAGCTATTTTATTCAGCTACAATAAGAGAACAAGGGTATCTCTGAGAGGCCAAGATGGGTGGATCACTTGAGCTCAGGAGTTTGAGACCAGCCTGAGCAACAGAGAAACCCTGTCTCTAAGAAAAAAAAAGTAGCTGGGTGCAGTGGCAGGTGCCTGTAGTCCCAGCTACTTGGGAGGCTGAGGCAAGGGGATCACTTGAGCCCAGGAGTTTGAGGTTGCTGTGAGCTATGACACCATCGCACTCTACCAAGGGCAACAAAGTAAAACTCTGTCTAAAAAAAAAAAAAAAAAAAAAGAACAAAGGGTAGGAGGATCAAAGCAGGTGGCATTTTGATATCCTTCACTGGGGACAGAGTCTGTGTGCTCATGTCATGCTCAGTCCTCAGGGACCATGGCAGGAGGCACAGTGACAGGTGGAGTGCCCTGTCTGAGCAGAACAGCTGGATGACAAGGTTTGGGCAGCATGTCACAGAGAAACGATGATGGGTCTATGGAGAGAAGGTGGGTATGGGGAGGGCAGGGCACAGACATCTCCTCCAAACCTTAAAGGGGATGAGTGCAGAGCCAGGAGGCAGCTGGACTCAAGGGCCAAGGCAACAGGTGGGTCCCTGGGGAAAAACTCACCGGAAATGGGTCAGGAGGACAGCAGAATGCCTCTGAAGAAGACCCTTTCAGGGGGATCACTCTCCAAGGGATCACTTCAGCAAGCTACCCATCCAAAGGGAGCCCCTACAGGGCATGCTTGAGGCAACTGAGGAGGCCATGGGGCTGCCTGCCCGTGGTCTCCCACGGGAGACGCAGGTTTGGGCTACCGCAGGATCGTTCCGCGCTGTAGAGGTCAGGCTGAGGGTTGCTTCTGGCTTCTTCCATGCTAGCACCCAAAGCACAGCCAATGGAAAGCTTTTAGCTGGTCTGGGATGCCTGTGTGTCTGGCCTGGTTCTGGGTGGAAGTCACCGAGGGCAGGTGTTGGCTGGCCTGGTGAAGACCCTCCTTTAGGCACCAGGCAGACGTTTGCCAACAGCATGTTTGCCTCTGGGCTCCTCACCTGTCAGGGCCGAGGGAGGCCAGCCGGGGGTGGTCAGCCGGCAGCCTCTGCGCGCCCCATGTTGTCTCCAGGTCTAGGCCTGTGTGAGCGCTCCTGGCTGGGCTGGTGTCCCTGCAAGGCAGGTGGCTGAGAGGAGTCTAACCTCTCTTAAGTTAAAAGTCGGTCGACGCTTTTGATCTTTTTTCCACTTGTGGTTTCTTCTATTCCTTCAAAGTGAAGAAAACTTTGAGTATGACTGGGAAAGACGTGTCTTTGTGGCTTCTCATCAGGGTTTGCACCCGCGACCTACACACAGACAGACCGAGCCTCCAGTCTGCCCTCTCTCATCGTCACACTCCTGCCGCACCGCGTCCATCCTGCAACCCTGGAAATTGCTGCCTGTCCTGCAGCAGTTTCAAAACCCAGGGCCTCTGTGGGCTTGGGGGTGCAAGGAACAGACCCATCTGGGCTGACTCTGTGGGGATGCACGGAGCAGGTGGGGCAGGGCGCTCGAGGCCCTGCACCCAGGGTCTACCGTGACTTCGCTCCCCTCTGAGTCTGCCCTTCCCCTCCCAGCAGGTCTCTTCTCATTTCCCAGGCTCAACAGGGAATCTGGCAGGCTTAACCCCCAAGGGCTTTATCTAGTGTGCCACTCAGGGGCCACCAGTCCCAGTCTCTGTGTGAACAGGCTATCTTGGAGCACCCTTTGGAGATGGTGGCAGAGTCATGAGGGCATAGTGTGGCCACCTAAGGGCTACACCCAGCCAGGGCGATGGGTAGGCCATGTTCGCATGAGCGGTGTGGTCCTGCTGGGCATAGCTGCTCCCAACTCAGGCACTGTGCCTGTGACCTGCTCCGTAGCGGACACCTGGTGACCAGGGTACAGGGAGCTGTGGGTCTAGGTGGCCTAGGGAAGTGTCCTACTTTAAGGATACACCATCCTATCAAATTACAGCCCCCGAACAAAATGAGCTCACATGTCTTCTGAGAAGCCCATGAGAGCTCACACCCAATCACGCCAAGTCAGAGATCTCCCAGGAAGCTTCAGCAGTTATTGATCGCTACTTATTTTAACTCGAGTTCCTCTTTTCTTGTAGAGACAAAACCTCACACTCTTTTCTGAGCTTAGCCACAGTTTCTAAATAACTCACGCCTGACACCTGAGTCTGTTTGGTGCCACCCACCCAAGGATGAGGCTCCCAAAAGCAAGAATCTGGCTTGAAATTTTGCCAACCGAAGCACCAAAGGGCTTTACTGTTTCTTATCTTAGTTACATTTGCTTTGTCCCTGAGACTCCTGCTCATGGCCAGGCCACCAGAACTCCCCAGCTGAGCCTTCTCGCCTTGAGCTCAGAGCCTGGTTTGGAACCTGTCTGGGGCCTGGGACCCCAGAGAAAGGACCAGCCTAGGTCTTCGCCTAGAGGGACAGTGGAGGCAGGCAGTGTGGCCTCTCACAAGAGCTTGGCCTCTTGTCCTTCACACGCTTGTAGATAACATTTGATCACAAATTACATTTAGTCCTTGGGATAAGTCGCTGAGGTGCCTGGAAGGAACACAGACTCTCCTTCCCAGCTGGGAGCTGTGTTCGAGTCCAGTTTGGCTAACCATGTGGCCTTGGGCAAGCACCACCAAGAAACTCTGCTGGAGGCTCGATGCCTGTGGCTCAAGTGGCTAAGGCGCCAGCCACGTACACCTAAGGTGGTGGGTTCAAATCCCCAGCCCAGGCCTGCCAAACAACAATGACGGCTGCAACCAAAAAATGGCGGGGCGTTGTGGCGGGCGCCTGTGGTCCCAGCTACTTGGGAGGCGGAGGCAGGAGACTCGCTTGAGCCCAGGAGTTGGAGGTTGCTGTGAGCTGTGATGCCAAGGCACTCTACCCAGGGCGACAGCTTGAGGCTCTGTCTCAATAAAAAAAAAAAGAAAAAGAAACTCCGCTGGAAAGTGGAATCACAGACGTACCTCCTGATGCAGGGGCTGCAGGGTAGGAAGGGGGATGAGAAGGAACTGGAGATGCTTTAGAAGATTCTAGGCAGAGTCTGAGGGTGGAGAGAGGTGGCTGACTCCTGTGGCCCTCAGTCCCCGGAGCTGTGCTCTTTGGGCTATGGACTTCCCACCCCCATATGGAGGTCGTTAAGCAGTTGTTTAACAACTGCCGTGACCCTGCAAACCTTCTGGACCGGAACCTGCATCACCTGTTCTGGGTGTGTGTGTGAGGGGTGCTGAGCACCACGTGAGGCCAGAGCAAGACAGGACAGCCAGCCCCCTCAGCCCTGAGTTTCCCACGCAGAGAGAGTGTGTGTTTTGAAGCCCAGGCTCTGTTCCTGCCTTGGAAAGGGAAGTGACCCTCCCCTAGAGGAAGAGGCCCCTGTCCTGAGCTGCTGACTCCAGAATGAGCTGTCCGGCTGCTGCTGCCTTTGGAGTGACTCTCCTCCCTGGGAAAGCAAAAGAGAGCTGGACAGGTCATCCTGATGCACTAACTCTGGGGTGACCAGAGTGCTATGTAAATGGCTGCCCCAAACCCAGGGCCACAGCTGAAGTCCAACAGCCCCTCGGCTGCATCCTATCACCCTGCAGCCCTTGCTCCCTGACTGACATCTTCCCTCTACGAGGAAAAAAGCAGAAAATAAAAACTGCCCATCAGGCTGGTGACATCAGTGTTCTCAGAGAACTTCCTGTCTTTTTCTGATGTTGAGATTGTATCCAGGGCACCTACCACTTCAGTGAAGAAGTCGCACCCCCAGGTCTCCCCCCAGGTTTTAATGCAAATTAGAGAAGGAATTAGAAAATATCTGCCTGGTAGACTCTTTCGTTATTCTTTCCCAATTGGGAATTAAAATCCAGGAGCTCAAGCCATTCTGACCAGTTCCAAAGATGAGAGACTCAAGTCCCTGGTACCGACGGTGGCTGTCACGCTGCTCTGGGCAGTGTGGCTTTTGCAGAGGGGAAAACAAAACAACTTTCTAAAACCCGTTCCGTCACAAGTGTCTGAGAGGGTAACGGTTGAGCCATTGTTATTAAGGGCAGGAAGCGAGTGGCAGCTGTTATTGTTCTGAGTGGTCACCAAGTGAAGCAAAGATTCCGTCTGAGCAGCCGGGTGAAGGATGTGGCTGTAACTCACACTTCCTGGAGTTGCACAATGACAGGGCAGACAAGGCTCAGGTAACAGAAGCTCAGCATGACCAGGGCCACCCCGCTGGACTCCATGGGGGTGGGCGGTCACTGTGGTTGGGAGCGTCTCTTTATGCCATGACAGCCACATTAAAGCCTGCACTTTTATTTATTTCTGTTGAACCCAGACTGATCTATTTTCCAAACCTCTGAATATCATAAAACATCTTCCCATTGCTTAATATTCAAAAAGGGATTTGAGGGATATAAAATTCTTGGGACCAAGTATTCCCTCAAAATTCTGCACAGGTGTTGCTCCATGCCCTTTGGAAATTTAGCACCTTGAGTAGTCCCAAGAACAAAATATAAGGCCCAACTTACACTAGTTCCAACAGAGGGAACCACTGTTTCCTCTTTCTTTTTCTGCTTTGAAGCTGGTGGGAATTTTTTCCCGGCCCTGTCATTTTCCTTTCATTGACAGTGCCTGGAATGTGTTCAGCTTGTTTACTGTACAAATTCAGATCTTTCTTTGACTTGAAAGGCTTTTCTTCTGCTTGGCTTTCAATTAAGATTTTATTCTAGTGCTTCTGATTTCTTTCTTGGAATCCCCTAAGAAAGCCAAGGCTCCCCACCCCAATCATCTAGACTTCTTGGATACGCGCGCCCTTGTGACCAGGCCACTCCCCACCTTTGTGGTTCAGGATATGGAACACTTTCCCAAGTATTTCAGAGAACTCTGGAAAGGGTACCCACGCTATTTGTCATCCCTACCTCCAAATGACTGTCTTTATTTTTCTCCCCATCCTCCCTGGCCATCTTATTCCTGCTTCTTGTGTTCCAGAGCTCTGGCCCACCTTGCCCCAGATCCTGGACCTGTTGCCTCTCTTTGGTACCCAGACCAGCTCAGAACTGACATTAAAGTTTAGACCAGGGAATAGGATGCAATCGTAGCTAATGAGACAAAGAAAGTGTTCTATTTGCTTCTAGTAAAGGTCTTTTTGTTTTAGAAACAGATACAAGGATGAAATAGTCCCTTCTCAGACCTTTGGAAGTTGTCATAGGATGTGATGGCTGGTGTGCTGCTGCCATATTGTAACCATGAGGAGAGGGAGCAGGAGAGTGAGGACAACAGGCAGATGGTAGAGCAGAAAGATAAAATGAACCTGGGTCCTTGAAGAGACATCAAATTAGCCA
Source organism: Galagoides demidoff (assembly GCA_963574575.1). NCBI lineage: Eukaryota > Metazoa > Chordata > Mammalia > Primates > Galagidae > Galagoides > Galagoides demidoff. The sequence goes on along the minus strand of CAUYQV010154260.1, from coordinate 7,011 downwards.
ACGAAATTAGCCAGCCTAGGATCTGCCCTACTTCTTAACTTCCGGTTTTGTGAGTTAATTAATCCCTTTTTGTTCAAGCCATCGAGTTAGGATTTTTTGTTACCCACAGCTAAAAACATACTTACAAAGGTTTGGGCTATTCCAGGGGAATTTCAAAGAAGAAAATAAAAATTTTCAGTTGAGGCTTGACACCTATAGCTCAGTGGCTAGGGCGCCAGCCACATACACCAGGGCTGGCAGGTTTGAGCGCAGCCTGGGCCTGCCAAACAACAATGGCAACTACAACAACAACAAAAAAAGCCAGATGTTGTAGCAGGTGCCTGTAGTCCCAGCTACTGGGGAGGCTAACATAAGAGAATCGCTTAAGCCCAAGAGTTTGAGGTTGCTATGAGCTGTGATGCGATAGCACTCTACCGAGGGCAACATAGTGAGACTCTGTCTCAAGAAAAAAAATTTTTTTTCAGTTGAATATCAAGTTTCACTGTTCCAAAAGCCCACAGCCATGGTCTGAAACACAGCCCCTGTTGTGTCCCCTTCTTGGCTGTAGCTTGCATCCTGTCTCTGGGACCCGTGCCCGCACTGTCATAGACGCCCATAATGATTTTTCTTTATGTCAAACATCCTAGGGTTCAATATCTCTTTCTCTAATTCTAACCAAAAAAGGCACAAAAAAATCAGTCAGCATGTTAACAATCTCTGTCCACTGGAGAGACATCTTGATTGCTTGATTGGTATAGAATTGTTTAACTTTTCATCTCAACTTTGCCCTTCAAAATCAAGTTCTGGGTCTAACCTTCATATATGCAAGGGGCTGCTCAGGGTTTTACCAAACAGAAGAGAGTCTTTCTGAGAGGGCTTGCTGACGACGCCATACAAACAGCCACCCTATCCTTCACCAGGTGCTCCTTAACCCCTTACCCACCTCTGTTCTCTTTGTGGCGCTTGTGACTATATAATTCTGTATATTTATCACTTGATTTATTTATTGTCTATCCTAGAACTGTTTCTAGAACATAGTGGATGCTCAATAAATATTTATTGAATGAAGTAATTCTGCTGCCACCTTAAAAGGATAGAAAGACAAAGCTGTAGGGGTTTCACTTAATATTATGATTGGTTTTGCCCTTTTCTGCACTTATCATTTTTAAATTGCGTCTCCGTGGTACCCACCACATCTACTGACTTACCACGCTTGCTTCCATGACTTGGTCAATTTCCCCTTTATTCTGAGAAGGGCCCTCTTTTTCGAGACTCAGTATTGCTGTAACTCTCTCTGTTGTGGATTTTCATGGCAGCGCTGAGGTTTCGTCTTGTAAGTGTGCCTCACCCAGCTGGTCGCCTTGTGTAACTAGCCAGGTCGTCAGTCTCTGCCCTTCTCTCCTTGCGGATTTTCATTCCTGGGTCATGCAGACTCGACCTTTATATCTCCCTGGGAGGTTGCTTATGTATCCCAGGAGGTTTCACTAGTCCCTGCAGCTGTGTTTTCTGAGAAGGCTCTTCCTGTGTCTTGGGTCAATGGAATGTCCTAGTTCCCTCTGGTAAGCAGCTTATTCTGTGGAGTTTGTTTCCTGGTCAGGAATAGTGGGATAATGGCAATACCTCTCCCCATGGACTTTTGAGGACTAAAGGAGATGGTTTATGTAAAGCACACAGCTCAGGGCCTGGCTAGTGACTCAGTAAATGACTTTTAAAATAAGGAGCAAGGGGAGAGGAGTGAACCTACACGAAGACAGAGTTCCCAGGCAAAAGCCCAGGCTAGCTTTCTCCCTCCCACATGCCTGGAGAGGGAGAAAGTGCTGAGATTTGGGGGACACAAAGAACTCAGATTCCCAGCATCACAGAAAGACCCTCCAAGGGGGACTTGGAGAGGAGGATGAATGGCCAGGAACCCTGACTGCTCTGTGTCCTAACCTGGGAGCAAGGGTCCTGGAGGAGCCACCAAGTCGGGGCCTCTAGGTCCAGGCCCTTCTCAAGAGCTGTGCCTGCTCACTGGGCCTGTGTCACCCCTGCTTTGAAGAACTGGGGAAAGCAGAGGCAGAGGATGAGGTCAGTGGCAGGTGTCTGGGATCCCACCAACCAGCGGTACGATGGAGTCCTGAGGACAAGGAAGGGGTTAGAGGGTCACACAACTCCTGCCTGGGGCCTCCCATCCCTTTTGTCATTGCTGTTATTTACTGAGCCCTTATCAATGCATATTCATTCTTTAATTCCGGGAGGGAGGTTATTGTTATTATCATTATTATTCTCATTTTTAATTCAAGGAAACAAAAGATCAGATGGGCTAACACTGGTTGTTTGGTTCATGAGACAGGTAAGTGACAGGAGAGGCACGTCTACTGACCCAGGAGTGTGGTGTGTCCTTGGCTCTTAGTCATCACAGCGCCCAGCAACCTGTGCTCTGGGCTGGGGGGCGAGGTCCCGCTGAGTCTGCTGCTGCTGCCAGGTTTGGCTTTGCTTCCACAACCATCGGGGGCTGACCCAGCTGTGGGATATTTGAGAGATCATCCTCATTGACCAAGGCGCAAGATGCCGCTTCTTTTGAGTTCAATTATTGTCGTGGCGCTGGCCCCATATACCGAGGGTGATGGGTTCAAACCCAGCAGCAGCCAAACTGCAACAACAACAACAAAAAAGTATTGTTGTCGTCATATGACTCTATCCTTTAAGGGTCATGATGACAGCTTGTAGATTCCCTACAGCTCATTCATTCATTCATTCTTCGTTTAATACCAACTGGGAACTGAAAATATAACAGTCAGCCTCATAGACGTGGTTCCTCCTTCACAGCACTTTTATTACAGACACCAATGAACAGCAAATAGTTTTCAAATTGTCCCCTGAACTCCAGATTTATACATCTTAGGGCAAAGGTATTTCAGGAAACTTCTATAGTAAAAGAAGCTCCTCTTGGAGCTTCTGGCCCAGACAAGTGGTCTAAAAATCATCAGAAATGGTCGCTCTCCTCCTGTGTTCCCCAAACACATCCCCTCCTCTGCTACCGTGCCCCTGTCTTGTTGAGGGGTCAGCCCAGTGTCTGTCTCCTCCAGGAGCTGTGGATGCCTCAGGAGCAAGGGTGAGAGTCTTAACTACCTCCATGTATGCCCCAGAGACTGGCACAGGACAGACGTTCACAGCCACACACCGAGGCCCAGGGGGGCTCAGCTTGAGGGTGGTGCTTCCACTTACCATTCAGTGGGCTTCTTCCAGGTTGACCTCAGCCCCCCTGCTCCTGGTTGTGAGGAACCCCAGAGTAGGATGAGTCAAAATTTCCCTTCAAATATTGGATTAGTTAGTAGGTGACCAGTTAGTCATTTTTACAAAGAACTTCTCCATGAGACAGTAGTGAATTCCCCAAATCCCGTCTTATTAGCTATTTCTGACTGTCCAAGTCAAGAGACCCTGGGGGCTGTGGCCATCAGTGTCCGTCCCATGTCTCACTCATGTTTTGGTCCTCCATGACTGAGTGGAGAATGTTCTATAGTCTTGAAATGTAGAAACATGTTTTGCAACGTCCAAATGTCTCTCACAAACATGTAGCAGTAAGCGCCTATGAAGAGGCCTCAGCATCTCACACAGAGACAGGGACAGAACGTGAGGCGGTGGTTACAGCCTTTAAAGAGAGAAAATTGGCACCCAAACAAGTCGATTAACATTATATTCAAAAGTCTGCAAGAAGGATACCAATGGCTTCTTGGGAAACAAAACAACAGAACAGCTCTCTCCTCCCAGGAAGACTTTGACAAGACGATTACCCCGAACCACTAAACATCTCCGGCCCCAGGACATTTACATCTACCCTGCCCTGTGCCAGGGACTCTGTCCCCCAGACTACCACATGGCTGGCTGCCCCCATCTAAATTCATGCCCTGCCTCCGTAGCCACCATGCACTGTGCTCAGCTTATTCCCCTCCCCCCCCACCCCCGCCCCCGCAGCCATTGTCACTGCAGTAACAAATAACAAACTGAGCAGATTAAAGCAATGCGAATTTATAATCTTGCTTTTTCTAGGAGGTCACTGGCTTCCCTGCATTCCTGGCCCATCCCTCTATCTGCAAAGCCGCAGGGGCCACTCAAGGTTTTCTCATGATGTTTTTTCTAAAGTTCTGACCCTGCTTCCCTCTTTCCCTCACAAGAAACCTTGTGTGTGGACTTGGACTACCTGAATAATCCAAGATTATCTCCCATCTCCAGATCAGCACAGGAGTAACCTTAATTCCCCCAGGCTGTTTGACAGAACACATTCCTGGGAGCAGTGGGAGGGCAGGCCTGTGTCCTGCCCATCACAGCAACTGCCCTCTTTATTTATGGACTCAATTATTATCCATCTCCCTCATAAGAGTGTAAGACCCCCCTGAGTGCCCAGACCTTGTTGATCATGCTTACCACTGTCTCTGCAACTCCCAGTAAACCACCTGGCACGTAGTAGGTGCTCAAGAAATACTTGCTGAATGATTGGATGAAGGGATAAATCTGTGATGCACACAGGTGGGAAAGGCCCAGGAGGGACATGGAATAAAGACCCCCAAAGCCTTCCTGTGCCGAAACTCTATGATCTGTTCTATAGCAAGATTAGAAAATCTTTCCCAAGGTGGGCTGTTCCAGGCTGCACGTCATAACCTGTTCCACAGACAGGGCAGAGTGGGCGCAGCAGCCCTGGGGTCTGGGATGAGCAGGATCCCAGAGGGCCTGGGGGCCAAGCCTCACAGCTCAGCAGGGGTCACCCCCAGCTCAGCTTCCCCCCAGTCCCACAGGCAGCTCTTTTGCAGACTGGCTGCCAGGGCTGAGGACAAGGTGCTCATCTGCCGGCTGTCACTTCTGTCTCCCCCGGAGTACCTTGAGAGTTTTACTAAGAGAAAAGAAGCAAGCTGGAAAGAAGAGCGTCTGTCTCAGGAATGGGTAATTAAGGATAAAAATATCCGCCGAGGCTCCTGGCAATGGGAAATGGAGACTGCTTCAATCCTGGGCCCGTTGGAAGCCTTTTGGATTAGTGCAGGTTTTTGTACTGATGAATCTGCACAATTATAAACACCATCTATATCCAAGTGGTGCCAAAAGCAGTGGGGCTGGTTCTTGAAGGGGAGGAGTTTCAACTGAGCTGCCTCTTAAGTACAGGACCTTTGTTTGGGGTGAGAAGGAAAGGGGAAATGGAAACAGTGAAGGAGGCGAGCTTCCTCTGTTGCATGTGGCAGGGGAAATGGCGATTTTCAAGGCGAATGTTCAATGTGGGGGTGGAGGAGGACTCGGAAACCCCCTGACAGCATCCCCTTCTCCCTCAACCTCCCCCACCTCCATCTTGAGACGGACAGAGCCAGGCCATCACGGTCTCTGGCTCCCAGGCACCCAGGGGTACCTTGCAACTCTCACCAGCCCCCAGCCCACTCTACCCCTCAGCCCCAATCCACACTTTACACCTGGAAAAGCTCAGTGGATTCCTGCTCCATAAACAAAGACTTAGGTAAAATAATCTTGACCCTGAGTGAAAATGGTTACACAGAAAGAAAAGTTAACTAACTTGTCCTGGGAGAAATGGAGCCGTAAGCGGACTCGATCTGAGCGCTCCCGGAGGTTTATGCAGCCTGGCAGGCCACTTAATGCCTCTCTTGTCAAGCTTTTCCTTTTTTGGACTGAGAAGGATCACCGCAGATCAGTATTTAGCATCTCTGCTTTTTTCTCTTAGGAAAGTTGTAAGTGATGGTGAGGAAGTTCAAATTGAAAATATGAAACAGAAGTCAAGTCCCCTGACACTGAAGAGAGCTTTCCTTCCTGGGACACTATCGATGTAAATATGTTTCTGTAAAATTTAACTTTAGAACCTCTAATGTCTTTGGCATCTTAAAAAAATAGTCATAAAGGCTTTACGTTAACCCCTTGAGAGCTCACTGAAGCATTCTTTAAAATGACTGTCCTCTGATATTTTGGGGTGAAAAGAGTTGCAAAAACTTGGCAGTAATCTCATGCCTGGTAAGCTACAGAGAACTGTGCACAATTTTAAGTTTGTTGTAACTCCTTTTAAAAGTTATTGGGATGGCTGGGTGTGGTGGCTCATGCCTGCAATTCCAGCACTCCGGAAGGCTGAGGCAAGAGGATCACTGGAGCTCACGAGTTTGAGACCAGCCTGAGCAAGAGCAAGAACCCTGTCACTACTAAGAACACAAAAACTAATGGGGCAATGTGGCAGGCGCCTGTAGTCCCAGCTACTTGTGAGGCAGAAGCAGGAGGATCACTTGATCCCAGGAGTTCGAGGTTGCTGTGAGCTAGGCTAAGGCCACAGCACTCTAGCCCGGGTGACAGAGTGAGACTCGGTCTCAAAAAATATAAATAAAAAAGTTATGGGTGAGAATTCTTTTAAAAGAGAAAAAGAACAACAAAAACATTATTGAAGGCATTGCCTAAGAACAGAGAGTAGTAATAATGTGAATAACGATATCTGTTGCTTGAGTCCTTATGCCATCCAGAGCTGGGCCCTGGCTCCAGCTGTCTCCTGCTGCTGGTCTGGCAGCTCCAGGCCACACACTCTTGGCAGAACACATTTTTATGTTGTCTCCTGGCCCCTTACCCCTGCCCTGCTCCCTTCCCTGGGAGAGCCCAAGAGATTCTCTGCAGGTGGACCACAGGGCATGAGAGGCCACGGAGCACTTAGAAAGCACCTCATCTGAACCGAGATATGCTGAGCATAAAGCACGCCAGGTTCCAAAGCCTCTGTACCAAAATAAAAAGAGAAAAGAATGTAAAATCTCTCTTTTTTTTTTTTTTTTTTGAGACGGAGCCTCAAGTTATCCCCCTGGGTAGAGTGCCATGGCATCACAGTTCATAGCAACCTCCAACTCCTGGGCTCAAGTGAATCTCTTGCCTCTGCCTCCCAAGTAGCTGGGACCACAGGCGCCCGCCACAACGCCTGGCCATTTTTGGGTTGCAGCCATCATTGTTGTTTGGCGGGCCCGGGCTGGGGATTCAAACCCACCACCTTAGGTGTATGTGGCTGGCTAGTCGATTGAGCCACAGGCGCCGAGC
>CAUYQV010154259.1:0-25245 GCA_963574575.1 Galagoides demidoff | reverse complement strand
GGCCATTTTTTGGTTGCAGCCATCATTGTTGTTTGGCGGGCCCGGGCTTGGGATTCGAACCCGCCACCTTAGATGTACGTGGCTGGCGCCTTAGCTGATTGAGCCACAGGCGCCGAGCCAGTCTTGATAAACTTTTATGCACTTGCAAACATGCCTGTAAGTGAAACAGATAAACCTATTCATCTACTCTAATAATATGGTGAAAAGATATTGGGTTCTAGTTAGTCTTTTTTTGAGACAGAGTCTCAAGCTGTCGCCCTGGGTAGAGTAGTGTGGCGTCACAGCTCACGGCAACCTCAAACTCCTGGACTTAGCGATTCTCCTGTCTCAGCCTCCCAAGTTCTAGTTACAGTCTTAAACCCCGACACCAGGCACAATCTTGGGCAAATTGCCTTTTCTTCTGCAACTCAGTTTTCCTGTTCACATAAGATTAAAACCCCGCAGCTAACGTTCATTGAGTGGCTATTACCTTCCTGCTCCCCGCCAATCCCTCCCCTGCACAGGAGCTGCCACAAGGTGTCTAAAAGGACCTAGCCTCAAAGATTCACCAAAAAAATGGCATGTGAACAAGGACGATACACCGGGGTTTGCCTTGTAAATATTGGAGAGGCTTGTATGTTGCTGTCCCTTACAAATTTTGGCTTTCGCAGGAATCGCGTTCTGAAAATAAATCCACTTTCTTTTTTTCATTCCCTAGGTCACTGCGACCCAGGGAGCCACCGGAGCCGCCATCAGCAGGTTGTGCCTCGCATTCCCCATCAGGGTTCTGGTTCGCCGCGAACCTGAGCGCCGGGGCGATCTGCTCCCCTGGGGAAGCCGGGGCTGCGGGGTGCAGGGGAGCAATGCCTGGGGCTGCCAGCGCCTTCTAACGAAACTCGAACGCAGATCGGAGGGACCACGCCGGAGTGTGGCCGGGTGACCCTGCCATTTACAAGGGCACGTTCTGTGGGCGGCCAGCGGCCAGGCGCCCCGGACGTGTGGCGAGCGCCTCCCCAGCTCCCGGAGGGCTCCCGCTCCGGGAGGGTTAGTTTTGCAGAGCTCGGGTCTGCAGGAGACCGCCGAGGGACGGCAGCAGGCAGCACATAGCCGCAGCGGAGACCGCCGCTAGCCACAACCGACCGGAAACCAGGCCGCAAGCGCCGAGGTCACGTGGGCGGCGCGGCCCTGCTCCCCGGGAGGGGGCGGGGCAGGCGGCTGGGCCTCCCGTGAAGCTTCGCGCGGGGAAGGACCGGAACTCCGGGCGGGCGGCTTGTTGATAATATGGCGGCAGGAGCTGCCTGGGCAGCTAGAGGAGGCGGTGGGACCCACACCCGGAAGCGGGGTCTGTTTTCGGGCTAGTGCGGCGGCCCCTGCGGACCCGGAAGTCCGGGCCAGTTGCTGAATGAGGGGAGCCAGGCCCTCCCCTCGACAGTCCCCCCGTACTCTCCGCCCCGACCCGGGCCCCGCTATGTCCTTCTTCCGGCGGAAAGGTAGCTGAGGGGGCGCCGGCGGGGAATCGGGCCGGGCCTCGGGGGCGGCGTGGGGCAGGTGGGACTGCAAGGGCTTCCTTCCTCCGGGGCGGCGGCGAGGCTCCCGGTCAGCCTCTCGGCCTCTGCGCGGACGCCCCACAAATACCTTGCTCTGCTCCTGGACCCTGCAGGGAGGGAGAAGGTGTCCACCTCGCGCGAGGTCACGGGGATAGTCACGCTGGTCCAGAAGTGTTTGCTGAAACCCGGGGAAGTTCAATGTTAGCTTAAGAATAGCTTTCCTTGGGTTTTGAGGTTTGGGGTTTTTTTTTTGCCCACTGTGGATCAAGATCAAGGAAATCCATGTAGTGCCTTTTACCGAAGTCTGAATTGTCTGAATCTTAAGGATTTTATGTCAAAAAGCAAAACATGAAAAAATCGTTTATCTAGCCAGGTCTATTTTCCAGTTTCCTCGTTTTTTAGGAGGGAGGGCTTTACAGCTCTTTCTGAAATAAAATTACTTATTGCTCAAGTTCCTCAATGAGGAAGACTACTTTTTTTGTTGACTTAGCAAACTTTCTAATTACTGGAACCCTGACTTTATAAACGAACTGCTTATATTTCTGATTTTCAGTTGTTACAGTTTTTAAGTAAAGGCAGCTTGATTTTGATCCTGGGTAAAGTTGTACTTAGTTAAAAACATATCCAAAGTGAACAAGTATGGGTCTTTGAAAGATCGTAGTCCTATCAGTTCTTGTGTTTCAGAGAAAAGGTACCAGGCAGAAACTGGTTTTGGAAAAAGCACTAAAGGAAATCAAGGTCTTGGGTTCACATGACAGCTCTCCTACCAACTGTAGTCTGGGAATAGACCCCTTAAGTCACACTTATTCTCTCTCAACTCAGAATTAGATGATTCCTTAAAGGCCTATTTAGCTCTGGCTGACTTTAAAAAACTCCTGTTCAGTAGGTACAAGATTTTGGTAAGCGACGCTAGGTTATGAGTGAACGAAACAGTGCTGAATGAATGAAACTGGCAAAATTAAGATAGGAAGCTTTATTGGTAAAGTAGGGATATTATTAATAGCACCCTGGTTTGATCGTTTTGAAGTAGTTGGTCTTTTCTTTTTTAAAGGGGAAAAAGCATTACGAGAATAATAAAGCATATGAATGCAAAAGGTTTATTTAGAAAAAGAATAATGAGGCAAATTGCATGTTGCACAAGAGGCTATTTATTTAACAAATATTGATGCGTGTCTGCGGTCTGTCAGGCACTGTACTAGGCCCTCAAGATTGAGCAGTGAATAAGACAAAGTCTCTGGACCAAGGGAGCTTGTTGTCTGCTGGGCTAGACAGACAATAAATAAACAAATCTCTCTGTGTGTGGGTATGTGTGAGAGAATATATGGTGTATATTTAAGAATCAAGTGAGGAGTTATGAAAGATTTAAGAGGAGAACACTTTCTGATTGGATGTCAGAGAATGGCTTCAGCAGGTGACCTGGAAACTTAAGAGTTAAGGATCAGTAGGCAGGGTAACTTTAGTGAGACCATGGAAAAACAGTCTAGGCACAGGGAATAACAGTGTTCAAAGGCAAGAAGAGCTTGGTGCCCATCAAGAAAGGAAAGAAGGCTATTGTGACTGAGGCATATGGGTAGGTAAGGATTAGATGATTGAAAGTTTTATAGGCCTTGGTTAGATTTTATAACAAGCACAAAGAGAATTATTTTAAAAATGTAAAAGGATCGCTCCTTTTCTTTTTTGTTCTTTCTTTCTTTCTTTCTTTCTTTCTTTTTTTTTGAGACAGTTTCATTCTGTTGCACAGGCTAGAGTGCCATGGCATCAGCTTAGCTCACAGCAACCTCAAACTCCTGGATTCAAGGGATTTCTTGTCTTGAGACTCCTGAGTAGCTGGTACTACAGGAGTGAGCCACAATGCCTGGCTAGTTTTTGTTGTTTTAGTAGAGATGGGGGTCTTGGTCTTTCTCAGGTTGGTTTCAAACTCCTGAGCTCAAGGCCTCCCAGAGTGCTAGGATTAGATGACTCCTTTTAAAATAAGTGATCTGTTATCCTTTAAAAAGTAAGAGTAGAAGCTGGAGACAGTCCTATCAAAGATCTTGTCCGGACTTTAAATGCTAACTTTAAATACGATCCATATGTTAACTCCCAAATTTACCTATACTTGGATCTTCACCTCTGAATCCTAACTGGTATATCCAACTGTTGGTCCATTTTAGATCTCTAACAGATACTTTTAACTTATCATATCTAAAATTTTGTTTTGTATTTACTCCTTCAAAACGTGTTCATTGGTTTTTCTTAGTAGATGGCATTTTGGCCCTTTAATTGCTCAGGCTAAAAATTTAGTACAACCTTCAACCTCTTTTTCTCTCTTACTCTATGTCTGACCAATCAGCAAATCTGTTAAGTCCACCAAGAACATACCCAAATCCAAATGTTTCCTACCATCCCTGACAACACCCTGGTCTGGGCAGTCATCTCTGTTTAGATTGGGTGATTAAAGAAGTCTTCTGAGGAGATGACATTCAAATCTCAGGCTAAATTCCAAGAAGAAACTAGCTTTATGAACATCAGGGAAGCAGCAGCATTTTGTTTTCGTCTTCCATTTGGTTTCCCTTCTTCCAGCGGTGGTGTATTTCCAAAATGAATGCACAGAAACGTCCCAAGTATGTATGCAAACTTGGTATATAAAAAAGAGTTCCTAGTCAGTTGAGAGAAGATAGACTAATTGGTATATGATGCTGGTTATCCAGCTGGCGAAAAAATGAAAACATTATTTGCTTTCTCTCATATATATCGGGGCTTACCTAATTTTTTTTTTTTTTTTTTTGTAAAGGGCAGACAGTAAATGTTTTAGGCTTTACAGACTATGTGGTTTCCATCACAGTTTTCTGTCCTTGTTGCCGTAAACAGTATGTAAACAAATGGGCATGGCAGACTCTAATAAAACTTTATTTACAAAAACCTGGTGGTGGGCTGTGTAGTTTGCCAATTCCTGATCTGTTGAAGTAAATTTCAGGTAGCTAAGAGCCCAAAATGTGAAAAACCAAAACTTGAAATTATATGTAGTGGGGAAAAATCTGATATTGGCATAGCAAAGGATATTTTAAAAAGTAAGGTACAGGAAAATACAGTCCATATGATGTAAATTTGACTCCATTAAAAACTACTATAAAGTATACTGAAGATATTTGCAATGGAAACAGAGAATTAACATCTAGAATGTGTATGGATTTGCTATAAGTAATAAGTAAAAGACAGTGAGGAGGTTCACAAAAGCGGAAACCTGAAAGGCTGGTAAACATGAAAAGATGTAAGATCAAAGGAAACAGGAAATAAGTTTAAAACATCAAATACCATTTCAACACTAATAAGTTGGGAAAAATTAGAAATACCAAGGATAAGAAAATGAAGCATGGTTATAGGGGTATAAGTGGACTCCCATCTTTATTAAAAAATGCACATACTTTGTTACCTAGAAATTTCTAGGTTTATTCTAGAGAAATTCTTGTTTATGTGCATAAGTAGACATGTACTAAAATGTCACATCACATCAATGTTTGTAAGCAAAAATTAAGAAGTAATGTAAATGACCACTAACTTATCATTTAGAATGGGTAAATAAAGGTGTATGTATAGGCTCAGCGCCCGTAACTCAGTGGCTAGGGCGCTGGCCACATATACTGGGGCTGGAAGGTTTGAACCCGGTCCAGGCCTGCCAAACAACAATGACAACTGCAACAAAATAGCCGGGCACTGTGGAGGGTGCCTGTAGTCCCAGCTACTTGGGAAGCTGAGGAAAGAGAATCACTTGGGGCCAGGAGTTTGAGGTTGCTGTGAGCTGTGACACCATAGCACTCATAGTGAGACTCTGACTCAAAAAAAGGTGTATTTATAAAAGAATTAAGTAGTTAAAATGAATAAGCTAGATCTGCTTATTCTCTTGAATGAACTGTAACTACATTAATGCAGACAAGTCATCTATATGTGTAGAATACTACTTATGTAATTTTTTTAAATGTGCAGAAAAATACCATTTTTTAAAAGTATTCATATGTGGTGAATGTCTAAAAATATGTATGGCAGGAAAACATTTAATTTTGGGTAGTACTTATCTCTGGTCAGGTGGTGATTCATATGAATCTTAAACTCTGTAAAATACTTGAGGGGTGGGAAGGAAATAAAGCAGAATGCTCATATTTGATAATTATGTTATGTGTCTGTTCTTTTATTTTCAAAGTATTATATTACATAAGCAGTCTGATTGGTAGTAGGAGACTGCTTTGAGGATAGCAAAAGTGGAACTGTGAAGGTATGTTAATGGTTGTGGAATTAGTTGGTCATAGATGATAGGTGATTTGGGCATGGGAAGTAAAGGAGAGAGAGATGATGCTAACGATGACTGCGAGATTGTTGGCCTGAGTAACAAGGTGGATGATAGGGTTATTCATGAAAGAGGATGAAGAATGAGATTAAGAATAGGTTTGGAATACATTCCATTTTGGACAAGTGGAATTATGGGAGATGGCAGGTAGGTGGTTAGCTATACACATACAAATTTGAGATCAAAAAGATTTAGTATGGAAGTGTAAATTTAGGAGTTACAGCACATATCTGTGGTATTGAAAGCCTTCAGAATGGGTAAGATCGGCCAGGAAATAACATTTGTATATGCAGGGAAAAGAAGAGAAGGACCCACCCTTTTCCTGAGAAACTCTTCAGTGGGCAAAGGAGGAGAGGTCAGTAAGGGGATAAGGTGAGGAGTGGCTAGAAAACCAGGGAAGAGTGTCAAGGAAGCCATGACAAGTATTTTAAGGAAGATGTAGTCAGTTGGCAAATGCTGCTGAGAGGACTGTAAGGGAACCTTAAACTATATGCAAAATACTTCACCCTATCGCATTTTAAAATTGTACCTTCCTGCCAACAGTGATCGGTACCTGCAATGATCTTACTTAACTTTTCCCATTTTCGTCTCTACACTTTGAATATGAACTTTAGGCAACATCACTGTCTTTAGTAAGCCAGCAGGATGTCTGGCACTCAAATATGGATTGACTTCAGGTGGATGCCCTGAGAGCTAGTTATTAATATATCCTGCTACTGGCCTTTCATTTTTTTGTTTGTTTTGAGACAGGGTTTTGCTGTGTTGCCCAGGTTGGACTGCAGTGGTGTTATTATAGCTCACTGAAACCTCCAATTCCTAGCCTTGAGCTAATGATCCTCAGTCTCGTGAGTAGCTTCGACTACAACAGGTCACCGCAGCTGGATAATTTTTATATATTCTGTAGAGAGTGGGTCTCAGGCTATGTTGCCTGGTTAGTTTCAAACTCCTAGTCTCAAGTGATCCTCCTGCCTTGGCTTCCCAAAGTGCTGGGATTATAGGGTGAGCCACCATACCCAGGTTCACTTTTCAGTTTTTAACATGTAAGAGCACAAGTAGAGGCTCGCCGCCTGTAGCTCAGTGGCTAGGGCACCAGTCACATACCCCAGAGCTGCTGAGTTCGAACCTGGCACAAGCCTGCCAAACAACAACAGCTACAACAACAAAATAGCTGGGCCTTGTGGTGGCACCTGTAGTCCCAGCTACTTGGGAGGCTGAGGCAGTCCAGCTTGTGGCCTGAAGGCCACCTGTGGGATTATTTGAGGACTGCTTTGCTTATCTGTGGTATCAAATATGGGAGAATTATGCACAGACTTTTTTTTTGCTTATCAGCTTTCATTAGTGTTTGTGTATTTAATGTGTGGCCCAAGAGAGCTGACCTTCCAGTATGTGGCAGAAAACAAAAAAAAAATTGCATGCCGCTGTTAGAACTTTGAATACTCATCAGTTAGAGTAAAGCTTGCTGGCCAGTGGTGGCTCACACCTGTAATCTCAGCACTTTGGGAGACCGAGATGGATCACTTGAGGCCAGAAGTTCTGAACCAACCTGGGCAACATAATAAGACCTCATCTCTACAAAAACTTAAAATATTATCCAGGCATGGTGGCACAGGCCAGTAGTCCTAGCTAGAAATGGTTGAGAAGAAAGGTTTGCTTCAATTGAACAAAGTTGGAGGCTGCAGTGAGCTTTAAGATTGTGTCATTGCACTCCATCCTGGGCAACAGTATCAAACCTTGTCTCAAGGAAAAAAAACAAAAAAAACTTAAGCTTTTTTTATTTTTACAACGTATGGAATGGATCTCTTTGGCTGCAAAAAGTTGGTCATGATGCTCTTTTATCTTCTAGTGAAAGGCAAAGAACAAGAGAAGACCTCAGATGGCAAGTCCATTAGAGGTGAGTTCAGCGGCACACTAAACTGTATTAAAAAGTGGTGTGCTTGGCATTTACACTTTAACATTGTTACCATTTTTCTTCTTTGGTATAAATCATTTCTGCCTTATTTTATAAGTATTTTTTATTGTGACTCATTTCTGTTTAACCTGTTTATCTTTTATCACCTAGCACATAATAGGCTTTCGCTGCACCTAGGTTGAGCTGGCAATCCCTAGTGATTTCAGTGAACCAGTGCCCTTACTTTAATCACACCTTTGATTGTTCCCTGAAAGCAGTTATTTGACTCTTAATAAGGCATACAATGAAGAATGCTCACGTGAGCAGTCCATAGGCTGAGGGAAAGTACTGCCACTTCTAAGGTTTGGTTTTCTGTCCTTTATCCAGAAATATGGATGACTACATTTTTCACTTCTTTGTTGCTTTCAACAAATAACCTTAATTTAAAATTTATTTAGAGCAGTTTGTTAGGATCAATACATTGTTCTTATTTACCTGGATCATTACAAAAGTTTTGAGATACACAGAAATCAGGAAATGTGAAATCTACATGACAGAAATAAATGCAGCCCTTCCAGCAGCACTGATGAGCTGAGCACGTTGGAACTTCATGAGAGAATCAGAAGGGATACTGTTGACTGTGTTTCTTGGAAGTGAATAACTTTAACACAGTCTGTCTCACAACTTTTGCATGTATAGGTTGGAATATGCTTTTTTTAGATTATAATCTCTGCTAAATTTTTTATTGATTTCATTATGTCCAGTGTACAGAGATTGGAATGGGAAAATCATAATGGAAATTGTTTCGGTAATGATTTCGTATAAATTTTATAAATACAGTTTATTTACATAAAATCTGTAGATTGCTCCTTATTTAGATTTTTATTTCCAGTGTATGTATTTCGTATTGCTAGCATTGGGTATTTATTCTATGTGCTCAGTTTTCCAGGGGGAGACTAAATTTAGGAGATTTGTAAAATTAGGGGAAAAGTAGTGTAACTTACAGCCTATTGTCCTCTGATAATTTAATGCCAGTTGGATTCCACATTAGTTTAAACTGCCTTCTCTAAGGCAAAATTTGATTGGCATTGATGAAGGCTGAAAGTCCTTAGCAACGAGAAGCCTGTGAAGACAAGAGCTGGTTATAGAAGAAGGAAGGAAATCTGATGGTTTAGGGCCAGGCATGTCCAACCTGTGGCCCATGGGCCGTATATGAATTTTGTGAGGACTTTTTGCTTATCTGTGGTGTCAGATATCATGAAAATTATGTACAGACCTTTGTTTTTGCTCATCAGCTTTTATTAGTTTTTGTGTATTTAATATATGGCCTAAGCCAAAAGGTTGGATAACCCTTGTACACAGAGTGCCACAGTTCTTGTTGAATCGTGATACATTTAGATACTTGGAAAACAGGTATCACATTCTTACTTGTTTAATCCTATAAACATCTCAAAGAGCAATAGATTGAATTATAGTATGTAGTCTTCCTAAGAAATATAACAAATTAATTGTTTGGATTGTATGTCTGAGAACTGTTTGCTGAGGGCGAGAGCACTTAGCTATTAACTGCTCAATAAAGCAAGGGGTACTAGTAGGTACAAGTTTAGTTACCTGAGAGTATTTATCTTGAGGAGTAGAATGCCAAGTGACCTGTGTCATTTCTGTCCTTCCTGCTATAGTGCTGTACTAAGACAAAACTTCTTAAAAACCTTTAGTAACAGTCAACTTCTGTAGGACAGATAGGTAGAATTTTAATTCATCTATAGCGACAAGTTCATAGGGTTATTTGACAGTATTGTAATACTACTGAGTTGATTGTTTCCTATTAACACATTGGTAAATAACCTCTTTATTATGAAGTCAAATGAAGTAATATTTCTTCAGATTACTGCAAAAAATGTATTTGTGAATTTTAAGTATGCTTTATCATTAAACAGCTTGAACTTTGATCATCAGTGTATCTTATTAGATGGAGAAAATTTGTTAATAAGTATTCTTAAGGTTTTCTTTTCCTTTAAGCATTCTGCAATTTTAGTTTTGCTTCTGAAGCAAGGAAGGATTAAGAAATGGCGAAGGGGGTAGCACCTGTGGTTCAGTGAGTAGGGCACTGGCCCCACATACTGAGGTTCAAACCCGGCCCGGCCAAACTGCAACAAAAAAAATAGCCGGGCATTGTGGCGGGTGCCTGTAGTCCCAGCTACTCGGGAGGCTGAGGCAAGAGAATCGCCTAAGGAGTTGGACGTTGCTGTGAGCTGTGAGACGGCATGGCAGTCTACCGAGGGCGATAAAAGTAAGACTCTGTCTCTACCAAAAAAAAAAAAAAAAGAAAGAAATGGCAAAGGGTCTGTGTTCCACAGTGTTTTCTGGCTTTGGTGCTTTTTATCCTCAGTAGAAATAGTGATCAAAGAAAGACCTTTCTCCTGTAAGTTGCACTTTTGGTGCAGTATTTTAGTTATCAATGATAGTAGGGTGTTTCTTTCCAATTTTCTGCCACTTGATTAAGTTACTTTTCCTCTTAAGTATTTTATGTTGAGAAATGTTACAAAATTTAATTTTTAAAGTTCTCTGAAAGCCTTTTTGTGAGACTATCAAATTGTGTTTAATTCCTAACAATTTTTTGAAAAATTATAGCTTCAGTGTCCGTACATTCCCCACAAAAGAGCACTAAAAATCATGCCTTGCTGGAGGCTGCGGGACCAAGTCATGTTGCAATCAATGCCATTTCTGCCAACATGGACTCCTTTTCAAGTAGCAGGACAGCAACACTTAAGAAGCAGCCAAGCCACATGGAGGCCGCTCATTTTGGTGACCTGGGTAAGTGACTATTACATTTTGTTAACTTTTTATAAGAGAAAAGATTTGAGGACAATACGCCTCCTATCATAGGATACTGAACTATATATATATATATATACATATATATATATATTTTGGAAGGGGCTTTGAAAAATGTATTTAAATGACAGCAGTAAGTATAATGAATGCAGCTATGTTATATCACTATACATATATAAAGCATGCCCAGTAGAAAAATGAGCAATTTCCAGAAGAAAAATACATTTGATCACTAAAATAAATACAGTAGAACATCTGTAGTTGACTGCCTCCTTAAGTTGACCTGACTTTCATAGACTGGACATGTACCACATGTACATATCAGTACAGCAGGCCTCGTTCCTTATGTTGACCACCTATGTATGTTGGCCAGTTTGTTACACAGTCCTGTGGATGGTCAACTCACAGAGTTTCTTCTGTACATGAAAATGATGCCTCACTTGACTGTTACTGAGCAAAGTGCAACTTGAAATAATGAGTTAAGCATGTATTTAAAGTGTGTTGATTGAATGTTAGTGAAGATTCAGGGAAATGACCACTCCCATTTAGTGATAATGTAAATTGGTGAAGAATTTTTTTAATTTCAGGTTAATGTGAGGGTACAAACAACTAAGCTACAATAGTTGCGTATGTTAGGCAGAGTCCCTTCTGTATCTGTATCATGCACCCAAAAGGTCTGCTAGTGCCACTGCACTGTGGGAGCATACCAAGCCCCTCCCCTCCTGCTTCCTCCCTCCTCCCTCATTCCCTCTCCCCTCAACTTGAATTGGGTTCTTCTCTTATGTGGACGTGCATTAGATCGTCTACTGGCTTCATGTTAGTGTTGCTATTAGTACATTGGATATTTGAATTTACATTCTTGTGATACTTTACTAAGAAAAATATGTTTCAACTCCATCCACATGTAAAGTCACCATCTTTTTTATGGCTGAATAGTAGTCCATGGTATGCATATACCACAGCTTGTTAATCCATTCCTGGATTGATGGAATGGTTGTTCCTCATTTATGTTGTTTCCACATCTTGGCAATTATAAATTACACTGTGATAAACAACCTAGTGCAACTGTCCTTATGATAAAAGGATTTGTTTTCTTATGGGTAGATGCCTAGTAATGGTATTGCAGGATCAAGTGGGAGGTCTAATTTGGGTTCTTCAAGTATTCTCCATACTTCTTTCCAAAGATGCTATGTTAGCTTGCAGTCCCCCAACAGTGTAAAAGTGTTCTCTTCTCTCCACATCCACACCAGCATCTGCAGCTTTGGGACTTTATAGTGTGGGCCATTGTCCTTGGGGTTAGGTGATATCTCAGGGTGGTTTTGATTTGCTTTTCTCTGATTAAGGATAATGAGCATTTTTTCATATGTTTGTTAGCCAGTCATCTGTTTTCTTCAGAGAAGTTTCTGATCATATCTCTTGTCCGGTGATAGATGAGATTGTGTGCTCTTTTTTTTGTTGTTAATTAATTTGAGTTCTTTGTAGATTTTGGGTATCAACTCTTTGTCAGATTTATAAAGGAACAGACTATTGATACACAAAACCATTTGGAAGAATGTCAAAGGAATTTTCGGAGCCAAAGGTCAATCCCAAAGGCCACATACAATATGATTTCATTTGTATGGCATTCTTGAAATGACAGATTTAGAAAACTGAACAGATTGTTTGCCAGGTGTTAGGGACAGGAACATGAGAGGGGTAGGTGGATGTGATTATAGAGGAACAACCTTAGGGATCCTATGGTGAAATATTTCTGTACCTTGGAAATGGATACATGAATCTACATAGAATAAAATTGTCTAGAACTAAAAACACACAACATGAATGAGTACAGGTAAGATGGGGGAAATCTGAATAAGATTGGTGAATTCTTTTATTAATATCTTGGGGTGATATTTTTACTATAGTTTTATAAGGTATTAACATGGGGGAAACCAAAATGTACATGGGATCTCTCTTGCAAGAGTTTAATTAAAACAAATAAGTTTTGCAGAAGATCAGGATTTCCTGATCTTGTTCGTGATGTTGACAAAGATAGACTAGTTAACACTGACATTAGGACAGTGAGCAAGGGTTATGATGACACATGAAGTGCTTCCAAAGAAAATGATTTTGCAGGGCTTAGTGTCTCATACCTATAATCCTAGCACTCTGGGAGGCTCAGGCAGGTAGGTTGCTTGAGCACACGAGTTCAAGACTAGCTTGAGCAAAAGCGAGACCCCTTCTCTACTAAAAATAGAAAAACTGAGGCGGGAGGATTGCCAGAGCCTGAGAGTTGGAGGTTACTGTGAGCTGGGATGCTACTGCACTTTACCCAGGGTGACAGCTTGAGACTCTTGTTTCAAAAAAAAAAAAAGAAAGTGATTTAAATATCAAAAGAGTAAAAAAAAAGCCCTTTTGAAAAATTGATGAATTTTTTTTTTTTATAAAAACATCTCTCTTGACTTGGCGCCCATAGCACAGTGTTTACAGTGCTGTCCACATACATCCAGGCTACTGGGTTCGAACCCAACCCGCAAACAACAATAACAACTGCAACAAAAAGTAGCTGGATATTGTGGCGGGCGTCTGTACTCCCAGCTACTTGAGAGGCTGAGGCAAGAGAATTGCTTAAGACCAAGAGTTTAAGGTTGCTGTGAGCTGACACCATGGCACTCTCCTGAGGGTGACATAGTGAGACTCTGTCTCAAAAAAAATAAATAAATTAGCTCTCTTAATATACTATTAATAACCAAATTTTTTGGTACAATTTTTATTAATGTAATACTTGTGGTTATAATCTAAATTTAGATAAATGTAAAGAAAAAAATTTTTATAAAGTTTAGTTTCATTTTTTAAGATAAATCCCCAAGGCCATTTTTCTATTATTAATAATGCTGAGAGTTTATAACATCTTTATAGATTAATCTACACATCAACAATTTTTTCTTAGGATAAATGCCTATAAGTGGAGTTACTGGATAGAAAATTGTGCATTTGGGCAGCTCCGATAGCTCAGTGGATAGGGCACCAGCCACATAAACAGGGGCTGGCAGGTTTGAACCCAGCTCAGGACAGCAAAAAACAACAATGACAACTGCAGCAAAAAGCTGGGCGTTGTTGTGGGCGCCTGTAGTCCCAGCTACTTGGGAGACTGAAGCAAGAGAATTGCTTAACCCCAAGAGTTTGAGATTGCTGTGAGCTGTGATGCCATGGCACTCTACCCAGGGTGACAGCTTGAGACTCTGTCTCAAAAAAAAAGAAAAGAAATGAAAATCGTGCATTTGATAAGGTTTTATTGCCTGTTTCTGAAGCTCCTTCAAAAATATTTTGCCAGTTTATTTGGCAAAATTTGAGAATGTGCCAGATTTGCCACGTTCTCATTACCAGTGGATGACAGTGTTGCCTGTTTGCCTTTGCTTGTTATTTTTTGAAAAACTGTTTTCCAATTTGATAGGCAGAAATATCATTTTGTATTAATTTGCTTTTCCGGGGTTTTTAATGAGGTTGAATAGTTTTCTTTTGGGGGGGGTGTGTGTATGCAGAGTCTCACTCTGTCCTTGGCATCAGCCTAGCTCACAGCAACCTCAAACTCCTGGGTTCAACTTATCCTCCTACTTCAACCTCCCGAGTAGCTGGGACTGTAGGCTCCAGCCATAACTAATTTTTCTATTTTTAGTAGAGATAGGGTCTTGTTCTTTGCTCCGGCTGGTCTTCAACCCCTGAGCTCAAGCAGTCCTGCTGCCTTGCCCTCCCAGAGTGCTATGGTTATAGGCATGAGCCTCTGCACCCAGCCTGTTTTTTCATATTTTCATTGGTTCTTTTTCTTCCTTTGAGACTAGTACATAGATTTTTTTTTTCTTAAGAATTTATATGGTCTGAATTTCCATTAAAAGAGATATATCTGCCTATTAGGTATAATGAACACCACCTGGTTGATAGGTACACTAAAAGCCCTGACTTAAACATTATAAAAGGTATCTCTATAACAAAAAATATTTGTACCTCCTCAATATGTTGAAATTAAAAAGCTATAGGTGTTGAGTACCAAAGAGCTTTTTAATAATTTAGATAAATTTTGAACAGTTGTTTCTACACATTGTTGAAAAATCAAAACCATAGTATTTCTAGTTTTTTATTCATTTTAATTGGTAGTAAATAAATTTTATTCAAGACCTCTGATACCAGTGTTTCTAAAGGTGATGGACTATTCTGTCAATTTGAAATTATTACTGAACTGCTAATTGTTTTGCTCTTCTAGGCAGATCTTGTCTGGACTACCAGACTCAAGAGACCAAATCAAGTCTTTCAAAGACCCTTGAGCAAGTCTTGCATGATACTGTTGTCCTCCCTTATTTCATTCAATTCATGGAACTTCGGAGAATGGAACATTTGGTTAAATTTTGGTTAGAGGCTGAAAGTTTTCACTCTACAACGTGGTCCCGAATAAGAGCACACACTCTGAACACAGTGAAGCAGAGCTCACTGGCTGAGCCTGTCTCTCCATCTAAAAAGCACGAAACTACAGCATCTTTTGTAACTGAGTCTCTTGATAAGAGATTGGAGGATTCTAACTCAGCCCAGTTGCTTATGACTCAATCAGAAGGCATTGACCTGAATAATAGAACTAACAGCACTCAGAATCACTTGCTGCTTTCCCAGGAATGTGGTAGTGCCCACTCTCTCCATCTGCAAATGGCCAGAGCAGGAACTCATCAAGTTTCCACGGAAACCCAAGAATCCTCCAGATTTATAGTAGCCAGTAGAAATAATCTCTCTTCTCCACTGAAGGACTTATCAGGAAAACTAATGAAAAGTAAGTATGTGATTTTCTTATGTGTTTTTCTTTTTTTTTTAATTCACAAAGCAGAATTTAAGATGAGGGATAAAAGTATTGGAGCAGTTTCTTTTCTCCTCTGCTTATAAATTTGGGTGCATTTGGAGAGTGATGTAGAGTTAGATCAGTATATGAAAAAGGAGCAGAAGGAGATCTAGAAGGACTGGATTTGCTAAGAAGTGTGTAAGCAGATTACAAATGAAGAGTGTTAAGCATCCCACCTTTCTTTTCCACAGATTTTGAATTTCCAGACACCCTTATTTCCTCCCTGCCTCAGTCTTAATTTTATGACTGTTTTACTGCATTTTGCAGATAAAGTGTTCTGTTACTTTTTTAGTAAAAGGCAAATGATTTATGTGATCTGAAGAGAAACCAGAGTATAAATTTTTTGTTATTTTTTAAATTGCCACTAAGTGACATTCATTGAGTTCCGGGTTTTACTTAAGTCACAACACCTCTGTGAGGTGGCATTATTATCCCAGTTCACAATGAGAAAACTGTAGCTTAGAAAGTAACTTGTCTGACATTGTACACATAAGTGTGGAGCTAAGATTAAAACCCAAGATTTTGACAGTAGCACCTCTTTCTTCTTTTCTATTTATTAGTTTAGAAATTAGGTACTCTTAATTTTTTCAAAAGACTGAGTCTCACTTTGTCACCCTAAGTCAGCAACCTCAAACTCCTAGGCTCAAGCAGTCGTCTTACCTCAGCCTCCCAAGTAGCTAGGACTGCAGGAACCTGTCACAACACCCGGCTAATTTTTTAGAGATGGGGTCTAACTCTTGTTCAGGCTGGTCTCCAACTCTGAGCTCAAGCAATCCACCTGCTTCAGTCTCCCAGAGTGCTAGGATTGTGAGCCACTGTGCCTGGCTGTACTCATTTCTTAATTATAACCTTTTAGAATTTTAATTAAAGAGCTTCCATGTTTTCCTTTTCTTTCCTCTTGTCTAGTCTTTGGGTCTCAAAGGAGTAGGTGATTTCTTTAGATTTTTTGTTTCATTGATTCTCTAAAAATGAGTCTGATCTGCTACTGGGTCAGTTTTTTAGCATATTATTTTCGTGGTTAAATTATTATAAGCGAGGCATGGCAGCATGTGCCTGTAGACCCACCTATTTGGGAAGCTGAGGTGGGAAGATTGCTAGAGCCCAGGACTCTAACATATCAGGCAACATAACAAGACTGTGGCTCAAAAAAAAACAAAGTTATTGAATCTCATTTCTAAAGATTATTTTTTCTTCACATTTGTGTGATCATTTTCCATAGTTTATTTCTTTCACCCTTCATCCTGTTTTTTATCTCATCTTTTATTTTTTTAAATTTATTGAACATATATACATTGTTTGATAATTCTGCTGTCTACAGTTTTTGTTTATCGGATTCAGCATTTCTTTGTTTCTTCAGATTCACACTTGTGGTAGCTTGTGATTTTGGCTATGAATGTGTTTCTTGGACTTTTATCTATGGGGTATTTTTTGGGTACTTTTTTTAAATTAGGTTATTTCTGGAATATTTGTATTTACTTTTGCTATGTACTGAGGCCTGCTTTACTACCCTCCTCGCACCATTTAAAATGAAATTTTTGTCTTGGGTGCTTATACTTATCCTGTGTGAGTACAGGCTTGTACTTAACTGTAGAAATATGATTGTGTTTAATTAGGTAGTATTGTCCTAGATGCTGCTGGGGTATTAATATGCTATGTGTTAAACTTAGTGTGTTACCTGTATAAAAACCTCCAAAATTCTGGATTTTGGAATACTACTAGCCCAACATGTTTCCGATAACGGAGTTGTCTGTACTTGTTTCTGCCTCCCATTGTTTCCTTTACTATAAGCTCTGATGTGCTTATTTCTTTAAAGGTATTCAGATGTCAATTTTAATGTTTCTCTATATACACATTTTATTTTCTGCGACACAGTGAAAATATAACACATCATATTTTCCTTTTATTGCAATTTTTTAAACTAGGAAATCTAATCAAACTACTCAATGTTCCTTCACATTCTTTTTTTTTTTTTTTGAGACGGAGCCTCAAGCTATCCCCCTGGGTAGAGTGCCATGGCATCACAGCTCATAGCAACCTCCAACTCCTGGGCTCAAGCGAGTCTCCTGCCTCCGCCTCCCAAGTAGCTGGGACCATAGGCTCCCGCCACAACACCCGGCCATTTTTTGGTTGCAGCCATCATTGTTGTTTGGCGGGCCTGGGCTGAGGATTCGAACCCTCCACCTTAGGTGTACGTGGCTGGCGCCTTAGCTGATTGAGCCACAGGCGCAGAGCCCCTTCACATTCTTTTCCCACAAGTTCTTTACTTCAGATTCTTGATGTTGAGCTTTATCTCACTGACTTCTGATTTCTAAAACTCATAGCAGCACTTGAGACCTATTGGTGATTCTTTGGGTCAAATAAAAAAGTAGAGCTGAAGTATACTGAAGTTACTCAAAAACATTCAAACTACACAGATCCCTTATACACATAAGTTGCTGGTATTGAGGTAGTAAGAAAAAATACAAGAAAAAGATGTCACAGAACTCATCATAAGTTATCAAAATTATTGGTATGTGTTCTAACCTAGCAAAGAGTAGCTCTCTCAACTTTCTGCGTAAAATTACCTGCAAAAAACAAAGGTACAAGAATAAGGTTTATGATAAAATTGGCTCATTACCATAATTCCCTATTCTAGCATTTTCAGAAGGCTCCCATCTGTGACATATAGAGGAACTGCAGCAGCATTTGAATGGGTCACTTGTGTATTCGTTCTGAACTCTGTTAAGTCCAGTGTCTGTTCATTCTTTCAAGCTGAGAAAGCCTGTTGAGTAAAAGATGTCTCAGTCTTGCTGGCCTTTCTGCTCGGATAACAGCGTCCTTACTCCTCCTGCTTATAAGAAGCCAGCCATCTCTGCTACTCTGAAAGATGCTTTCTCTTTTATCCTGTTTTTGGGTAAAACCTTCTGGTAGAGGGGAAGGGAAATTGGTGCTAGCAATGAGACTCAATTTATTAACATTTTGGAGAAGTTAGGAGAGGCCTCTGAATTGTCTTGGGGATCTTCGGTAAGCTTTTGTAAAGACTCTGGGATCAAGGTTGGGTCAAGCATTTGTAATGGGTCTACTACAGCCTAGTCAAAGCTGTTAAACTCCTCCTTCCTGGATCTTTGGGTCTCTGCAAAACTGCAGGGAAGCCTTTCTGAAAAGAACTGTGTAGCCTGAGGCTATGCACGGTGGCTCCTGCCTGTAATCCCAGCACTCTGGGAGGCTGAGGTGGGTGGATTGCCTGAGCTCACAGGTTTAAGACCAGCCTGAGTAAGAGTGAGACTGCCCATCTCTAAAAATAGTTGGGTGTTAATGGTGGGCACCTGTAGTCTCAGTTCCTCAGGAGGCTGAGGCAAGGGAATTGCTGGAGCCCAAGAGTTTGAGGTTGCTGTGAGCTGAAATGCCAGGGCACTCTACTGAGGATGACAAATGAGACTCTGTCTCAAAAGAAAAAGGACTCCGTAGTCTGGAAAGAGCCTGAAAACCTTAACTCCAACAAAAAAATTTATTTATTTATTTATTTATTTATTTATTTTTTGAGACAGAGTCTTAAGCTATTGACGTGGGTAGAGTTTTTCTATTTTTAGTGGATACAGGGTCTTGCTATTGATCAGGCTGGTCTTGAACTCGTGAGCTCAAGCAGTCCACCCTCCTCTTCCCAGAGTGCTATGATTACAGGCATGAGCCACTGCGCCTGGCAAAAAAATAAAAAAGAAATTTTTTTGGAGATAGGGTCTTACTCTGTTGTCTAGGCTAGAGTGCAGTAGCATGATCATGAATGACTTACTGCTCTTGGGCTCAAGTGATCCTCTCACCCATCCTCCCAAGTAGCTACAGGTGTCTGCCACCATGAACAGCTGATTTTTAAATTTTTGAGATACGGTCTCACTATGTTACCTAGGCCGGTCTCCCACTCTCAGCTTCAAGCAAAGCTTCAGTTTTTGGCCTCCTGAAGTGCTGGGATTACAGGCATGAGCCACCACTCCTGGCCAATAAGCTCTAATATACTTTGAAAAAGCATTTTGAGGAAATTCAGTACTGGGATGAGTTTCTTTGAATGTTTTGTATGGGCTTTTTCTGGAAATGGAAGTCCAAAACCTTTCTTTAATGTAATACATTTCATTATTTTTGGAAACTTGTATTTGCTTTGGTGGTAATTTATTTTAACAAAAAATAGAAATAGCAGTGGAGTAATTAAGAGAGAACTTTTTCATTAATACATTTAAAGTTTATAAGTAGTAAGTTTGACATTTTTTATTAAATGTATGCTTGTATGAGTTTTAACACATGGATAGGTTCCTATAACTCAGCACATTCAGCATAAAAAGTAGTTTTGTCACCTTTGTAGTTAATCTCTCCTCTCTCTTCGCTTGGCAACCACTGATTTATTCTTGTCTCTATAGGTTTGCTGTTAGAGTGTCATCTAAGTGGATTCATATAGTATGTAAACTTTGAGAGTATCTTCTTTCACTCAGCATGCTAGCTTTGAAGTTTGTCCAGGGTATTGATTTTATCAGTTCATTCCTTTGTGATGCTATGTAGTATCCATTCACCTGTGGGGCACATTTGGATTGTTTTGAGTTGTTCATGATGATAAATGTGCTATAAATATTTGCATACACGTTTTTGTGTGGATTTAAGTTTATATTTCTGTAGGGTAAGTGCCTAGAAGTGGGTTTGCTGGATTCTATGATAAATTTGCATATAATTATATAAGGCACTTGCCAGACTTGTAGAGTGCACCATTTTGCATTCCTGTAAGCGGTATATCAGAGTAGCTTCATTTTCTCATCAGCACTTGGGATAGTCAGTTTTTTATGTATTTGGGTGGGTTTTTTTTAGCCCGTCTCATACCTGTGTAGTGGTATCTCAATTGTGGTTTTAGAATATACTGCTTTTACATTTGTCTAAATGGCTGATGATGTTGAGTGCTTTTTCATGTGTGTCTTTGTCATCTGTATATTTTCTTTGGTGAATTGTTTAGATTTTACCCCCATAATTTATTAGGTCATAATGTATTCATGTTCTCACTGTTGAATTTTGGCATTCATCTGTTCTAGATGTGACCTTTTTTAGCTATGTGATTTGTAAATGTTTGCCCCTAGGTTATAGCTTGACTTTTTATTGTTTTAATAGTGTCTTTTGCAGAGCAAAATGACTTTTGTTATTATGTTCAATTTTTTATTAAGTTCAAACTTTTCTTCTGTGGATTGATTGTGCTTTCATGGTCATACCTAAGAGCCCTTTGCCTCATAAAAGGTCATTAAAATTTTCTCATATGTTTTCTTCTAAAGAATTATGGTTTTACACTTTACATTTAGATATATGATCTTTTTTGAGTTACAAAGTATGAGAGTTAGGTCGAGTGTTAGGTGAAGTGTTTTTTTTTTCTGTGTGTGTATTTGCTTGTTTACTTTTCCATTTGTTCTAACGCCTTTTATTAAAAAGATTACCTTTCCTTCACTGACTTGGCCTTTGCTCCTTTGCCATGCTGTATTTGTCTAGGCCTATTTCTGGACTCTTTGTTCTGTGCTGTTGGTATTATGTGTTTATACTTTCATTAATACTATAGTTTTGATTACTGTAGCTCTATAGTAAATGTTAAAACTGGGTAGTATGAGTCTTCCAAGTTTTTTTTTTCCTTTTCTTTTATTTTGGGTGGTCTAGTTTTTTTGTTTGTTTATTTTAGAATAATTTTGTCTGCATCTACAAAAAACCCTGCTAGAATTTTTACTGGGGTAGCATTCAGTCTGTAAGTCAGTTTGGGAGATATTTACATATTAATAATATTGAGTCTTATAATCCATGTATGAGGTATGTATGTCTCTCTGTATGGAAATCTTTCTTTCATCTGAGCATTTCTCTTCTTTTCTTTTTCATGCTGTTGTAAATGTTATTGTTTTTAAAATTTGTTTCTAGTTCTTCCATGGGTCCTATATAAAATATAGTTGATTTTTATATGTTGACCTTATATTCTGTGACCTTACTAAACTCTCTTATTTCTAGGAGAAGAGCTTTTTTGGAATTGCTTGGGCTTTTCTACATGGATTTATATGTTACCTGAGAATAGGAATAGGGACAGTTTTATTTCTTCCTTTCTAGTCTTTGTTTCTTCCTTGTTGCACTAAGCTAGAACTTCCAGTACTGATTAGGAGTGGTGAAAATGAATGTTCATGTTCTGATCTTAGAGGAAAAGCTTTCACTCTTTTATCAATTAAGCGTGAGGTTAGCTATAGTTCTTTTGTAAATGCATTTATGGAGTTGATGAAGTTCCTGTCTCTTGGCTGGTGTGCTAAAAGTTGTTTTGAATCATGAGTGGGTACTAAATTTTGTTACATTTTTTCCTGTATCATTTGATGTGACAAGGTGGTTTTCCTTCCTGTGTATATTAATATAGTGGATTCCACTGATTGATTTGTGCATATTGGATGAGTGTTACTTAAGATAAGTTCCACTTGATTGTGGTGTATTCTTTTTAAATCTTGCTGGGTTTGACTTACTGATGTTTTGTTGGGCATTTTTCTGTGTCTTGTACTGTCTTTGGTCTTGTTATTGCTGTAATAATGCTAGCCTCATAAAATTGAGTTAGGAAGTTTCTCCTCTTCCTCCAATTTCTAGAAGAGATTATGTAGAATTGGTGTCATTTCTTTAAATGTTTGGTAGAATTTGCAAAGATGACATCTGGGCCTGGGTTTTTTTTTTCCCCCCAGGATATTTAATATTGTGAATTTAGTTTCTTTAATAGATACAGGACTATTTGAGTTATCTATTTCTTTTTGAGTGATTTTTTTACTGTAGTTTATGCCTTCAAAGAATTCATTTCATCAAGTTGTCGAATTTATGGGCATGTAATTATTTATAGCATTCCCTTATTATCTTTTATCTGTAGTGGTAGCCCTCTTTTATTCCTGGTGTTGGTAATTATGTCTTCTTTTTCCTTTGTTAAAATTTACAGGGATTTGTCAGTCTTTCCAAAGAAACAGCTTTTGGTTTGACTTTTCTCTATTTTAAATTTCTTTTTTTTTTTAATTGTTGGGGATTCATTGAGGATACAAGAAACCAAGTTACACTGATTACATTTGTTAGGTAATGTCCCTCTTACAATTGTGTCTTGCCCCCAGAAGGTGTGTCACACACCAAGACCCCACCCACTCCATCCTTCACTCTCTCTGCTCTTCCTTTCCACCATCTTGTCATTAATTGTCCTCTTATCAAAATTGAGTACATAGGATTCATGCTTCTCCATTCTTGTGATGCTTTACTAAGAATAATGTGTTCCACTTCTATCCAGGTTAGTACAAAGGCTGCAAAGTCTCCATTTAATGGCTGAATAGTATTCCATGGTGTACATATACCACAGCTTGTTAATCCATTCCCGGATTGGCAGGCATTTAGGCTGTTTCCACATTTTGGCGATTGTAAATTGAGCTGCAGTGAACAGTCTAGTGTAAGTGTCCTTATGATGTAAGAATTATTTTCTGTCTAGGTAGATGCTCAGAAACAGGATTGCAGGATCAAATGGGAGGTCTAGCTTGAGTTCTTTGAGAGTTCTCCATACTTCCTTCCAAAAAGGTTGTATTAGTTTGCAGTCCCACCAGCAGTGTAAAAGTGTTCCCTTCTCGGGTGGTGCCTGTGGCTCAAAGGAGTAGGGTGCCAGCCCCATATGCTGGATATGGTGGGTTCAAACCCAGGCCTGGCCAAAAAAACTGCAAAAAAGAAAAAAAAAAAGTGTTTCCTTCTCTCCACATCCACACCAGTATCTGCAGTTTTGAGATTTTGTGATGTGGGCCATTCTTGCTGGGGTTAGATGGTATCTCAGGGTGGTGTTGATTTGCATTTCTGTAATAATTAGGGATGATGAGCCTTTTTTCCATATGTTTGTTCACCATTCAGCTGTCTTCTTTAGAGACGGTTCTATTCATGTCTCTTGCCCATTGATATATGGGATTGTTGGCTTTTTTCATGTGGATTAATTTGAGTTCCCTATAGATCCTAGTTATGAAGCTTTTGTCTGATTCAAAATATGCAAATATCCTTTCCCATTGTGTAGGTTATCTGTTTGCTTTGGTTGTTGTCTCCTTAGCTGTACAGAAACTTTTCAGTTTAATTAAGTCGCATTTGTTTATTTTTGTTGTTGCAATTGCCATAGCAGTCTTCTTCATGATGTCTTTCCCCAAGCCGATATCTTCCAGTGTTTTTCCTATGCTTTCTTTGAGGATTTTTATTGTTTCATGCCTTAAATTTAAGTCCTTTATCCATCTTGAATCAATTTTTGAGAGTGGAGAAAGGTATGGGTCCAGTTTCAGTCTTACGGAGATCGAATTCTCCCAGCAGCATTTATTGAATAGGAAGTCTTTCCTCCAACGTATGTTCTTGTTTGGTTTATTGAAGGTTAGGTGGTTGTAAGATGTTAGTTTCATTTCCTGGTTTTCTGTTTGATTCCAAATGTCTATGTCTCTCTCTTTTTTTTTTTTTTGGAAACAGAGCCTCAAGCCGTCACCCTGGGTAGGGTGCTGTAGCATCACAGCTCACAGCAACCTCCAACTCCTGGGCTCAAGTGAGTCACTTGCTTCAGCCTCCCAAGTAGCTGGGACTACAGGCACCTGCCACAATGCCCAGCTATTTTTTGTTTGCAGCCGTCATTGTTGTTTGGCGGGCCCAGGCTGGATTCGAACCCGCCAGCTCAGGTGTATGTGGCTGGCACCTTAGCCGCTTGAGCCACAGGCGCCAAGCCTGTGTCTCTATTTATGTGCCAGTTCCATGCTGTCTTGACCACTGTGGTTTTGTAGTACAGCCTAAAATCTGGTATGCTGATGCCCCTGGCTTTTTTTTTTAACTAAGAACTGCTTTAGCTATATGAGGTTTTCTCTGGTTCTATGCAAAATGCAGAATCATTTTTTCTAAGTCTTGAAAATACGATGTTGGTATTTTAATAGGGATGGCATTGAATCAATAGATTGCTTTGGGAAATATAGACAGTTTGACATGAGCATGGTATGTTCTTCCATTTGTTAATATCCTCTGCTATTTCCTTTCTTAGGATTTCATAATTTTCTTTATAGAGGTCCTTACCTCTTTTGTTAGGTATATTCCTAGGTATTTTGACACTATGGTGAAGGGAGTTGTGTTTTTAATTAGCCTCTCATCTTGGCTGTTATTGGCGTATACAAAGGCCACTGACTTATGGACATTGATTTTATATCCTGAGACATTACTGTATTTTTTGATGACTTCCAGGAGTCTTGTGGTTGAGTCTTTGGGGTTCTCTAAGTATAAGGTCATATCAGCAAGAGGGAGAGTTTGATCTCCTCTGTTCCCATTTGGATGCCCTTTATTTCCTTGTCTTGCCTAACTGTGTTGGCTAGAATTTCCAGCACTACGTTGAATAGTAATGGTGACAGAGGACAACCTTGTCTGGTTCCAGTTCTAAGAGGAAAAACTTTCAGTTTTACTCCATTCAGTAAGATATTAGCTGTGGGTTTGTCATAGATAGCTTCAGTTAGTTTAAGAAATGTGCCACGGGGGCGGTGCCTGTGGCTCAAGGAGTAGGGCGCCAGCCCCATATGCTGGAGGTGGTGGGTTCAAACCCAGCCCCGGCCAAAAACCCCAAAAAAAAAAAAAAGAAATGTGCCACGTATGCCTGTACTCTTTAGTGTTCTAATTAGAAAAGAATGCTGGATTTTACTGAATGCTTTTTCTGCATCTATTGAGAGGATCATATGGTCTTTGTTTTTGCTTCTGTTGATATAGTGAATTGCGTTTATAGACTTGCATATGTTAAACCAGCCTTGTGTCCCTGGAATAAAACCTACTTGATCATGATGTATGACTGTTT
>CAUYQV010154258.1:0-17514 GCA_963574575.1 Galagoides demidoff | reverse complement strand
AATCACACTAGCAACTAATATTATTTTTCAAAATAGTTGGGGTTACCTAGGTAGTAAGAAAGGATTAGACACTAAAAAGACAAAAAATGACATGAAGGCTATGTTAACCAGTTGGATGAAAGTATTTCAAATTGTATATAGAAATAGCACACTGTGCCCCATGATAGTATTAATGCACACAGCTATGATTTAATTTAAAAAAGGAACAATGAAACATGGTTTTATTTACTGTTTATGTACTATGAGTGGTCAAAAATAGAACTTCAATGTCCAAATTCTAAAAGGAGAAATCCTTGAGCGAAAATTCCAAGTTCAATGTAACAGCTATTTTCTGAGTTTAAGTACAAGACTGTCTCTGTTATATCATTGGAAAGTAATGAGGCTGAACTAGAAAATCTCAGAATCCTTTCCAGGTGAACAATCTATGTCACTATTATTACAGCCCAAATTTACTCATTCTCCTGATGTTTCTTTTCATTTCTGATGGGTTTTTTGTCTGTTTTGGTTTGTTTTTTGTTGTTGTTATTGTTGTTGCTTGAGATAGAGTCTCACTTTGTCATGATCAGCAGAGTGCTGGGGCATCATAGCTCACAGCAACCACAAACTCTTGGGCTCAAGTCATTCTCTTGCCTCAGGCTCCCAAGTAGCTGGGTCGATAGGCACCCACCACATGCCCAGGTATTTTTTTAGAGATGAGGTCTCACTCTGGCTCAGACTGGTTTTGAACCTGTGAGCTCAGGCAATCCAACCCCTGGACTTCCCAAGTGCTGGGAATACAGGTACGAGCCACTGCACCCAACCCTCATTTCTCATATTTTATACTGAAAAAATGATACCCCATACTTACAAATCAGTAGCTTTTATATATGCCAATGATAATCAAGCTGAAAATATAGTCAGGGACTCTATTCATTTTACAGTAGTGCCAAAGAAGATGAAATGCCTGGGAATTTAACAAAGGATATGAAAGAGCTCTATAATGAGAATTATGAAACCCTAAGAAAAGGAATAGGTGAAGAGGTTAACAAATGGAAAAACATACAATGCTCATGGCTGGGAAGAACCAACATTGTTAAAATGGTCATAGTACCCAAAGCAATGTACAGATTTAATGCAACCACTATCAAGCATCAATGTCATACTTCAAAGAAATTGAAAAAATAGTATTTGTTTTATATGGAATCAGAAAAGACCTCAAATAGCCAATGCATTACTTAAAAATAAAAACAAAAACAAATCAAGAGACATCATGTTACCAAGCTTCAGGTTATACTATAAATCTATAGAGATCAAAACAGCATGGAATTGACACAAAAATAGAGATGTAGATATATGGAACAGAATAGAGAACTTAGAGATGAACCCAAGCACATATCATCGTTTGATCTTCAATAAGCCTAACAAAAACACTCATTGGAGAATAGATTCCCTATTTAACAAATGGTTCTGGGAGAACTGGATAGTGACCAGTAGAAAACTGAAAGTGGACCCCCACCTTTCACCATGAACAAAAATTGACTCTCAGTGGATAAAAGATTTAAAATTAAGACATGAAACTATTAAAATACTAGAAGACAGTGCAAAGAAAAAGCTTAAAGATATTAGCCTGGGAAAATATTTTATGAAGAGGAACCCCCGGGCATTTGAAGCAACACCAAAAATATATAACTGAGATCTGATCAAACTAAAATGCTTCTGCACAGCTAAGGGCACTGCAAGTAAAGAAAACAGACAGCCTTCAGAATGGGAGAAAAAAATTACAGGTTCTGATTTGGACAAAGGCATGATAACTGGAATCTATAGAGAACTCAAATTTATCAATAAGAAAAAAAAAACCACTTGTGTGCAATGGACTTAAAAAGAAACATCTCTGAAGATGATAGGCCAACAAACACATGCTCATCAGGCTTAGCACCTGTAGCTCCATGGCTAGGGTACTGGCCTCATACATCAAGGTAGGTGGATTTGAAGCCAGCCCAGGCCTGCTAAACAACAATGACAACTGCAACAAAAAAAATAGCTAGGGCTCAGCGCCTGTGGCTCAAGTGGCTAAGGCACCAGCCACATACACCCAAGGTGGCGGGTTCAAATCCAGCCCGGGCCTGCCAAACAACAATGATGGCTGCAACCAAAAAATAGCTGGGCATTGTGGCTGGTGCCTGTAGTCCCAGCTACTCAGGAGGCTGAAGCAGGAGACTCGCTTGAGCCCAGGAGTTGGAAGTTGCTGTGAGCTGTGATGCCACAGCACTCTACCCAGGGGGACAGCTTGAGACTCTGTCTCAAAAGTAAAAAAAATAGCTAGACATTGTGGTGGGCATCTATAGTCCTAGCTACTTGGGAGGCTGAGGAAAGAGAATCACTTAAGCCCAAGAGTTACAGGTTGCTGTGAGTTGTGACACCACAGCACTCTACTGAGAGCAATATAGTGAGACTTTAAAAAAAAAAAGGAAAAAGAAAAAAGAAAAAAATGCTCATCATCTTTAATCACCTGAGAAGTGCAAATCAAAATCACTTTGAGATACACCTAACTCCAGTAAGATTAGCTCACATCACAAAATCCCCAAACTGCAGATGTTGGTGTGGATATGGAGAGAAGGGAACACTTCTACACTGCTGGTAGGATTGCAAACTAATACAGCCTTTTTGGAAAGAAGTATGGAGAATTCTCAAGGATCTAAAAGTTGACCTACCATTTGATCTTGGAATTCCATGACTAGATACCTACCCAGATGAACAAAAATTTTTTATAACAAAGACATTTGCACCAGAATGTTTGTTGCAGCCTAATTCATAATTGCAAAGTCATGGAAGCAGCTCAAATGGCCATCAACTCATGGATGGATTAACAAATTGTGGTATATGTATACCATGGAATACTATTCAGCCACAAAAAAAAATGGAGACTTTACATCTTTTATGTTTACTGGATAGAGCTGGAACATAATCTACTTAGTAAAGTATCTCAAGAATGGAAAAAATGTATCTACTGTATTCAATACTGTTATGAAATCAGTATATAATCACCTAAACATCCATAGGAATGACAAAATACAAATATAGTCCAGAAAGAAGGAGGAGCGGAGGAAGATGGGGGAATGGAAGGAGGTTATTTGGCAGGATCTCACCTAATGTGCACAATGCAAGGATACATTTCAAAACAACTAAGAGTATATTATAAATGTCTTACCACAAAAAATAAGTAAGTGAGGTGATGGTTATGTCAATCAGTTTGATTTGAGAATTCCACATTGTATATCAAATCATCACTTTGTACCCCTAAATGTATACAGTTATGATTTTTAAAAAATTAAGTTAAAAATAAATTAACCAGCCTACAAAAAAAAAAAACCCAGATCCTCATTGTTACTTTAAAAATACAAGCCAATAGCAAATGAGATTTGATCATTACAGTGAGCAAATAATGACCTTTAGTTTGTTATTCATGTTGTACCTATATAATATCCAAGACATCTCTGCAGACAGAGCAGAGCATGGTGGAAAATAATATGGACTGTGGAGCCACCTGCCTCTGCCACTTAGTCTATGACTTTAAGCCACATAATAAACCTCTCTGTGCTTATGTGTCATTGTTTTTAGAATGAAGATACCCATAGTCCTAAACCCATTAGGGTTGTGGTTTATTACAATAAAGTGCCTACAACAGAGCCTGGCACCTGCTAAAGGTTCCAGAAGTGAAAGATATTAATAGTGTTCTTGAATGCTTCCCTGTGAACATTGGATCACAAGAAATCACCTCAATCTTAGTCAACTTGAAAAAATTGTAAACATAGTCCCAGATAAAGCAAATATCCTGGGTTCATGAGGAAAACTCATAACTTCTCTTTGGACATATAATAAAATTATATATGTAAAGAACTGCCTGTCTAATTATATGGGAGTAGGAATTTTACCTGTGCTGGGATGAAGTTTGGTGAGAAGGCAGCCGAATAAGCAGGGAAAACCTGCACCCATCATCAGAAGGAGAGCTACATGGGAGGAAAAGAAAGAAAAGAAAAATCAAATCAAAAAAGAAAAGAAAAGAGAGGTTATAGTTAACAATGTATATCCACAGGCTGTAAGGATATTATTGTGATAATTAAGTGCGCCTAGAATTGTTTTAAAATGTTTCTTTAGAATGATTTCTTTGAGTAAGGAAGTACTGGGGGCTCAACCTGCTCAGTGTCCTTGGGGATACTCAGGAGACATTTTGCTATATGTATGACAAAAAAAGAGACCAGATTCTACAATTCAAAAAGATAAAAACATTGAGTTTTAATAGCTTCTAGATCTGATGGTTAAGGACAATTAAAGAACAGAGAAGAATAGAACAAGTATAAATCCAAACCTAAACTTTTTGGTTATTTGCTGCTGAGGAAAATTATAGAACTAATAAACCTCATATGTAGACATGAGTCCATTTACCTAGATTTGAAAGTGAGGAAGGTCACGTGCAGGAAGAGTCTGTGCTCTCTCTGATCTCCAGCTATGATAACTATTCTACACATCTCCTTACATACTTTAGAATTTCTGTCACTGTAGGAGCTATAGGTCAACCAAAGCGTAACTGTTGAAGAACATAGGGGTCTAAAGTCATCTACAACCAACTCTCTTTTGCCAACACATATTAATTTCTTCAAAGTTTTGTGCCTTTACTTTTCTCTCTTTAATCATCAATGATAGATATCACCAGAATAAATCTTCTATTGAGCAATTTAACTATTTTGTTGTGAGTTAGGGTATAAACACTCTCCTTGATAGTTTAAGTCATCAAAGATTTAATATTTTAAAACAGTATTACTAGGCTTACCACTTAAAACACTCTGCTAACACTTTTAAAGAACAAAAATCATTCAACATAGTTTCTTAAGAACATGACATTTTTTATACATAAAATCCCATAATAAAAAATATACCCTCTTTAGTATTTGATAATTTCAGTCTTATATATCTTCCTAAATAATAGTAGACAAGGTTATATCCTCATGTTATTTCTAGGGATATTACCCCTAACATGTTTGGGGGATAACTTCTAAATTCATACATAAAAGCCTAGATCATGCTTCCAGACCATAATATGGATTTTTTACTTTACACTGTAAGGTCCCTGGTAAAATATGCAATTTTAAATTCTCTGATTCAAATATAGCTAAAAGTAAATTACAGCATTATTAACATATCTTGTAAAATGTAGTATCCCAAAAACTGGTACTATAAATCCATTAGTTTATTATACATGTAATATGCACCCTTGCTTATTTGCAACAATAAAAATCAACACCTATGAGGCTAAAAACTAAATATACTTTGTATATTCTGATGAATTTCTGTGGATTGATAGCTTAATTTTTCTAATTCAGATATCTCTAACAAAAGCAAGTGATATTTAAAACGTTAGCTTCATTTCAACACAACACAGGAATTTAAAATGAGTCAGTCATTTCAAAATGCAGATTTGAAGCCTTGTCCATGGTCCTGAAAAGCAAATGCTTCCTTCACCAAAGGTAACTGTACATACCTCATCCATGTGTGTGTGATCATAGAAAGGAGGATAATATATGGATGATCACTGAATCTCAAAATAGATCAAGTGGCTATAGTTTCCACGTATCCACACAAGCTTCCCATATCTCAGGCATTCAGAGAGGTGTCAAAGCATCCAAAGTGCATGCCTGAAAATAAAGGCATTTAAACATAATGTCAATATTTACAATACAATGTAGTTGAATATTCTCAGCTGCTTGAAAAATTTTTCATCGAAAAACAAAAGTGCTGTGTTTGCAAGACTGTGCAAAAACTACCTAATTATCAGAAATTAACATGCCCAAGCCAAAAATTTGGTGGCACAACTCAACCAGAAATTTAACATTAAATGTAGTTGCTTGAATTTTATTCTTCTCTGTCAATTATGATGTAGCAACCAAAATATTTCCCTTTGAGGACTTTTAATAACATTCATGGGCCTTGCTATTAAGTTCTGTATCTAGAAGGCAAAAGTTGGAATCTAATATACTGGGTAAGCCAGTGACAGAGCTCTCTCACAGGTAGTAGAAGAATTCCTCAGTATTCAGACATTCAAATAGCACACCCCTACAACCAAATCTACAAACAAATAGATTTGTTTTTTAATCAAAATAATCTCCTTATATCTCCCCAATATCATACCATTGAGACATTCCACACATTTCTACAAGCAATGAGGAAAACATCACACCTAGAAGACGAGATACCACTAGAATATAAACTCCGGCATGGGAAGAAAATTGGGTTTTAAAAAAATCTCTTGAGTTTTGTCTTCAGAAAAATAACACTTCCATTTATATTTCCAGACAGAATTTACAAATTTTTACATAATTGCTAGAAATGAGAAAGAGTGGTAGTCATTACAGATGAGTTAATTAGAATAGATAGACTATTAGAAAGTCTCTGCCCCAGAAGCCCTGAAGTTCAGAGAGCCCTAGAGATTGACATTCTAATTCTCTGGGAGACAGTTAATCATAGCTCTACATAGTTTTAGATTGGAATAGAGGCTCTTTATCAAGGCCTGAATGTAATGATCTTTAGTCCACTAATTGAATTATTTAATTGTAGTCCAATACCCACTTAATGACTATTTTGGACAAAAACAAAAAATTTTATTTTCCATCATAGGAATACCACATAAGGACTTCCACTGTTATTTTTTTAACTTGGCTTGTCACTGGCTCCATTAAGCATATTCATTTTATCATATATTCAGTTAAATATTGGATGATTGTGTCATGACAGCCTCCAATAAAGAGTCACATAGATACATATCCGAACCAATAAAAATCTTTCTCATATAATGGGCTCCCCTAAAAGTTGACAGTTTTCAATTTACCTAATAAATGGATGGAATCCAGGAACCCAAATGTCCCACATACATTTCCAAGAGGTAAACAACACATCTAAACATTGTGCCTCTCATATTGGCAGCTCTTAAAAGGGGCACAAACATTTTGATTTGGAAGAACTATCTGGTATGATCAAAGTTACCATGAATTAAATTATGACTCCAAGAGGAAGAACTACCATATGCATAAGGCAGAATGATGAATTCCCTTCCAATAAATCCAAAGAATACTGCTTTCTGCTTACCTGAATGAGGCATAAATGTTCACTCTATCAAAGGATGCCTTCAACAACCCAGAATCTGAATTCATTTACTCCAATAGAAAATACATTAAAAATATTAACTAATGTAAATACTGCCACAAATATTGCCACAGTCTATGACGACTCTATAACCCAAATCTATTGCCAAATTAGAAAGTTAAAGATATATATAGCAAAAAAATGGCTCCTTGTATACCGAATCTCCAAAAAGAACAAACAGGAGTGCTAGAGGGATGTAAAGTACATGTACATACAAGCATTTCAAAAACCAACAAGCAACAAAAGATCTGTAGGACCAATATTTGACATAAACCCAGA
Organism: Galagoides demidoff; assembly: GCA_963574575.1. Taxonomy (NCBI): domain Eukaryota; kingdom Metazoa; phylum Chordata; class Mammalia; order Primates; family Galagidae; genus Galagoides; species Galagoides demidoff. The sequence continues at coordinate 10,062 of CAUYQV010154258.1, read as the reverse complement.
GAATTAAACTCAGCATTTGAGGGTATTTTTTCTCTAAAGATCTGGAATAATTCTAAAGGCCACAAACAAAATTTGAAAAGCTGGGTGGAATTTTCTATTTATGTTCCCTGAGGAACAAGTTGTTTCTGGAAAATTCCAGGATGGTATAGAAACCTCCCCCAAAAAAAACTGAGAAGGTGCCAGACAAATCTGGCTTTATGGGTTAGATGAATTTATGAAAGATCACTTACACAGGGCTCTCATTCCCCAGTGGTAACAGGACTTCTCTCTACAGAGACTTAACTTCTTCCTGCCTGCCTGTTCATGGAGGCTTAACATGTTTTTCTGGAAGGTAGTGCAGAGTTCTACCTGTGACTCAGCAGGTTTACATGTAAGACAACCATCTACCCACAGGGGCCTGCTTAAGAATATCCTTTGTTCTCTGTATTTCTTTCAGCTACATTGTTTAAATGAATATCCCTAAAGAATTCTGCAAAAGTTCTGTCAAACAGGGCCGGGTGCAGTAGTTCATCTATTATCCCAGCACTCTGGGAGCCTGAGGCAGGGAAATTGCTTTAACTCAGGAGTTTCAGACCAGCCTCAGCAAGATCTAGACCCTGTCTCTAAAAAATAGCCAAGCATCATGGTGGGCATTGATAGTGCCAGATACTTGGGAAACTGAACCAAGAGAATCACTTGAGACCAAGAATTTGAGGTTGCTGTGAGCTATGATGCCATGGAACTCAACCGGAGAACCACTGAGTAAGACTGTATAAAAAAAAAAAAAAGTTCTATTAAATACTAAAGCCAGTGGTGGGGAACTTGTATTCTTCCTTCACAAGTGAAATCTAAGGTCTACCTAGAACAGGAGTCTTTTTAAATAGCCAGGCTTTCATTTAAGACAATTTTGGGAGCAGAGGAGAATAGCCAATAGAGTAGTCCTCAAAGGCACTCAAACCCATCTTGATTCATCTCATTTCTTGATTGCACTAAGCTCTCTGGATTCTTTACTTCTCTAATCCTAGCTGCCACATAGAAATACAGGGAATCTGCTCTTAACGAACATTGTAAAAAGTCTTAAATTGTCTTGCAGATTTTTATATGTAAAGTCTGGCACTCGAAAATAACAGAATATGGGAGAAGACAAAGAAAGAGCAACTCCCACACCCCCAGGAATTATTGTCAGGGGGCACTATGAAACATGCCTCTTAAGGATTCCAGGGACAGCTTTAAGACCCCAACCCTGCAGGAAGTGAATGCTCACAACAACCACGCACTGACTGAGGGCAACTAAATCAGTAAGACAGGCCCCAATCTCCATGGCAACTAAAGAATAGTTTTCCAAGTGTTTGGCCTGAAGCTTCTGGGTGTTTACTTTGCCTGTGGTCCATTGTGATGATCAGTGTTGAGAATAGGTCTAAGTATTTCCAGTAGTGCTTTTCTTGTGGTGAATATCCACAGTGTCTGCATATTCACAAAAGATTTTATTTCTCCATCAATTTTGAAGCTTAGTTTTTCAGGATATGGAATTCTGGTCTGAAAATTGTTTCATGTAAGGATGTTGAAGGTGGATGACCATTCTCTTCTTACTTGGAAAGTTTCAGTTCAAAAGTCTGCTGTCATCCTAATGGCTTTGCCTCTGTAGGTTAGTTGGCACTTACTCATGGCTGAGTGCAGAACTTTTTCATTCATTACAGTATGTCTTGGAGAAGCCCTGTTTTAGTGGAGATTACCCAGGGTTTGATACCTATCTGAAAGGAGTGTCTTGGGATCTTTAGTAATACTTGGGAAGTTTTCATTTATTATAGTCTCCAGTAGGACTTCCATTCCTTTGGGCCAATCTTCTTTCCCTTCAAGGATCCCTATTATTCATATGTTTGAACACTTCATAGAATCTCAAAGTACTCTAAGTGCCTGTTCTGCTTTTTCTCTCTTCTTTTCTGCCACTTTGACTACCTGGGTTAACTTGAGCACTTTATCCTCTAGTTCTGTTGTTCTTTCTTCTCCATGATCTAACCTATTTTTTATTCTTTTACACTCAATCTTTACATTTTCTGACTGTCTCCTTCATTTCCTTAAAGTCCACCATATCTTTCCTATAGTCTATGTATCTCTCATGTGACTTTTGGTTCTATGTATCCATTCTCTCATCCATTCTTTTTATTGACTTTATTATCCATATTTTAAATTTCCTTTCTGTCAAATTCATTAATTCTCTATAGGTAGAGTCTTCTACAGTAGCTGCTTCATGGTCCCTTGAGGGAGTTGCTCTGTTTTGGTTTTTAATGTTGCCTGAATTTTTCTATTACTTCCTCCTCTTGTGTGCTTTCTTCTTGTTCACCTCCTTGTCCTCCCTTTTCACTTCCTTTCCCTTTTCACTTCTTCCTTTGCTTTAAATTACCTTGTCTCAAGGCTTAGGTGAAAAGGAAGAGAAGGGTACAGCACAAGCAGGGAGAAAGAAGGGGGAAAGAATGAAGGAAGAAAAAAGTAGGAAAGAGAAAAGAAGGGGGGAAAAGGGAAGGGGAGGAAAGAAAAGAATTGAAGAATAGGAGAGAATGAGGACAGGAGGAGACAAATAAGAGTGATAGAAGAGGTGCGTTGATTGGCCATGCCTATAATTCAAGAATTTTGAGTGGCTGGGCTGGGTGGGTTCCTTGAAATCAGGAGCTGCTTACCAGCCTGAGCATAGCCAAACTCTTCTTTATCACCAAAAATACAGGGTGGCACCTGTGGCTAAAAAGGGTGGGGTGCCAGCCCCATGCGCCAGAGGTGGTGGGTTAAAACCCAGCCTTGACCAAAAAGTGCAAAAAATAAAAATAAAAACAAAAATACAGGAGTCCTTGCTCTTAATGAAAGTAAAAATGAAAGTTAAGATTTGAACCAACCAAATTAGCAAAAACAAAACAAAACAAAAAAAGCTCAAATGGCCAAAAATTGCAGCAACCCCACCAATAGTAAAAAGATGAGGGAAAAAAAGAATTTAAAAAAGTGGGAAAAAATACAAATACTACAAGAAAATTATATATAACAGAAGGACCAACTTTAAGAGGAGTATATATGTTACAATACGTTGCATGGGCACTATGTGTTTTTTAGAAGACAGAGAACACAACTAGCAACCTCTGTGATTCTTATTCCTAACTTGTTGCCCTCAATGATGGCCTGATTGTTTCCTCAGCATTTAGACCCCACTGGGTTAGTATCTTAAAACTCTCCAAAATCCATTAGGGGAAGGTCTCACAGTGCCCCTTGACACCAGTTTGTATGAGGTGCAGGAGTCCCTCAGCCTGTCCCAAGACTGATATTCTGATCCTGGCAGGTGGAATTAAGACAACCATCCTTTAGGCCTCTGTTGAAACCTTCTCACAACTTCCCACAATGGCAGCCCCCAGCCAGCAAGACCTTCCCCATATGGCTGTCTCATCAGCTACCAAAAGAATTACAAATCCACTCCATCCAGTATTCAAATCTGATTGTTGTATACTGTTAGAATCCACCCACTCTTCCAAGCTTTCTACTAAATGTGCAGCTTCCCCCACAAATTGAAAACTCCAGAGAGGATTCTTCCCATCCTGGACCTCTATGGGTAGATCAGCTGATTCTGGTGAGTCACAATCACTGGCCTAATGCATCCTATTTCCACCATTTCAGATCGCACACTGTATCCAGCTTACCACCTCACCATGCTCTCTGAGCTAGGACTCCATGTAAGGTCCCCACGTCAGGTATGGCTGGGTTCTCTCTTATTCCCCAGATGTACTAGGAGTGCTCAGCTGAACAATCCTTCTGGTCTTCCGTCTTGCTCCACCTCTGAACCCACTGTCTTAAAGCCACTACATTAGCAAAGTATCAGACATTTCACCATACCAGGTATTGGAAAGATGCAGAGGAGTGATATTGGTATGTCTTGCTGGTATATATGTCACTTAAAACACAGTATTAGGAAAAACTTAACCATCCATAAAAGTGAATATATAAACATTCTACCTAAACACAAAAGAATTACTAGCAGAGTGTCCATAGCAATACTATGTGGGGCAGGGGGAACCAACCTGGAAACAACACAAATGACTATGTTATATTTGAGAATATTCACACATGGAATAATACACAACAGGAGAAATGATGAGACTAAAGTTGCATGCAGCATCATTATCAAGTTTTAGAAAGTTGACATTATGGACAAAATTAAAATTCAGAAATTATGTACCATATAATGTAATTTTAACAAGGTTAAGGAAGAGGAAAATCTGAATGATATATTATAGAGGATAAGTTTAGCATTGGGATATACCTTTAGGGGAAGACATAAGAACGATAAAATTTATTTTCTTAATTATAAATCATAACAAAGCATAGATGATGTTACACATTACAGTGAAAGCGATTCTATGTTCTTTCTGATTTGTGATATTTCAAGATGGCTGCTAATTGGAAAAAACTTATTTTTTTAGAAAATGGAAAATCAAAACTATTAATACCACACAAATCATTTTTAAGTCTATAAGTAAAAGTATTAAAATTGAATTAGGAAACACATTGCTTATGCAAAGCAACACATTTCTTTACCCATATCTACAAATTCATGAACACAGAGTAAGAAGTTTTACATGTTCTTCTAAGAATGCCAAAAGTGCACATAAATACAGAAGGAAATCACAAAAATGTAAGAAAGTGCAGTATCTATCTCATAATCAAGAACTAGAATCCATTTCTTCATCATCCACATTTTATCCAATAAAATTGTCCACTGATAGTGTCTTTAACTAACAATATCATCTGTCAACCAAGTATCCTGAACTGGAAATCCATGGACATTGGCCTGAGAAATAGAAGTAATCATAAGAAAAAATACATAATACAACTAAAGAAAGCTGCTTTGCTGAAAACATAGTCAACATTAAAACTTAAAATTCACTCTTTGGGCTCTAGAGATTTGTTCTATGTATTGGCCAAATTGCTTTCTCGTGAATGAGTGATAGTAAATTTTCAAAAACACCTGGTTTCCTCCTTTAAAATGAACAAACCACTTTCTTCTAAGTGCCATTTCAATATAAACTAAGAAAAATACAGTTACAAGATGAGCTTAGTTTTATTTTTCTTGAATTTGCATATCTTTCATTCATCCTGCAGAATTCCTCAGGTAGATTGATCTTAATCCCAAAAGGTAATTAATTCCACTTTTCCAATGTCTTTCTAAAAATGAAAAGAAGCATCCCTAGAGAATCAGTTGAATTGACTATACAATCTTTTCTTAGAATTCACCATCTGGGCGTTGCCTTAGAACTGGTCACAAACATGGCCAGTGCAAAAGACATTCTTATTCCATTCACATTTAACTTTTTATACCAGAGTTTTTCCATAGCATTTTTCATCTCTGAATTTCTCAAGGTGTATATTAAAGGATTCAACATGGGAGTGATAACTGTATAAAATACAGTCATGAATTTATCAATAGGAAAGTTGTACACAGGTCTAACATACATGAAAATACAGGGAACAAAAAACAGGACCACCACGGTGATGTGGGAGCTGCAAGTAGACAGGGCCTTACGCCTCCCTTCCAGACTGTAAGTCTTAAGGGAGCTTAGGATGACTCCATAGGAGATGAGGAGAAGGATAAAGACCACCATGCAGATTGCTCCACCATTGGCAACCACAGTGAGACCTATAAAGTAGGTGTCCGCACATGCAAGTTCCAATAATGGGTACATGTCACAGATGAAGTGGTCCATGACATAAGGTCCACAGAAGGGGAGACTGTACACAAAGGCGATTTGAACCATAGAATGCACAAAACCTCCAGCCCAGGCCACCACCAACAGAAGGATGCAAACTCGCTTATTCATGATGGTCAAATAGTGCAGAGGCTTACAGATGGCCACGTAGCGATCATAGGCCATCACCACCAAAAGGAAGACCTCAGCTCCACCAAACAAGTGTTCTATAAAGAGCTGGCCCATGCAGGCTGGAAAGGAAATCGTCCTTTTATCACAGAGTAAGTCTACAATCAATTTTGGTGAAATGGCAGAGGAATAAGCAGCGTCCATGAGTGACAGGAAGGCTAGGAAGAAGTACATTGGGGAGCCTAAGGAGGGGCTCTTGATGATAGTGACCATGATGAGCAGGTTGCCCACCACTGTCACAATATACATGAGTAAAAATAGTACAAATAATGCTTTCTGTCCATCAGGATCTTGAGTAAGTCCCAGGAGGACAAATTCGGTGACATTGTTACTCTCTCCCATTTACTTGTCTGTAAGGTTTATGTCAGAGCTGAGAGCTCAGGGGAGTAGGACCTGGAATGAAATTGTGAACAGGGCTGTGAACACATCCACAGTGTCTTAGAGCACATCTTTTTCTTATCTTCAACAGTGGTTTATCCACAGTATACACTACATGTGTATCTAAGGAGTTCCTCTTCTCAAGCTCACAATAGACTTTTTCTTAACAATTCCATTTCTCCGACGGCGCCTTGGCTCAAAGGAGTAGGGCACTGGCCCCGTATGCTGGAGGTGGGGGGTTCAAACCCAGCCCTGGCCAAGAACTGCAAAAAAAAAAAAAAAAATTCCATTTCTCCCCAGATGATTTTCTTTGGGGCCAAATAGGTAAAAAGTCCTATCTCTAAGTCTTAACAGATATTCTATAGAGAAAAATAGTTAAGAGCTCAACAATCATTCACATATTATGTAACTCTATTTACAAGATGTTACATCATGGCACAAACATCAGGGAGTGTGTTCCTGCTCACGAAGTGCTTACTCTCTGATGGTGACAATAAACTATAAATAAATAAATTAGCATAGAGTCAGTCTTCGGAATTTTGTAGTTGTGGTATCTTTACAATATGATCTGCATTGAAAGAAAGGTAACCTCTTCTGAAATATCTTACAAAATACTGTGGAAGTCCACTATCATACCTTTCATCCTTTATACTCCAAAGGCTTTTCTGTCTTCATGAATCTCTCATTAAATATCAAGAGATTGGACTAACTACATAATTAATTGACATTTTTTGTCTATAATTCTCTTTACTTGTACTACAATATTTAACACACTTTTACATAATGCTGCCTTTGGGCAATTGATTTTGAACTGAATTAAACTAATTCTTGGCTGTCACCAGCTACCACTCTAGCACCTAATATTAATTTTCACAACTATTGGAGTTAGCCAGGTGATGAGGGAGGATTAAAAAAGACACTGAAAAGAGAGATAAATAACAGTGTGACATGGTTTTATTTACAATCCTATTTAAATACTATGAGTGTTCAAAAAGAGAGATTCAATGTGTGATTTCTAAAAGAGGAATAATTGAGAGAAAATTCCAAGCTCAATGGAAGAGTCATTTTCTAAGTGTAATTATAAGACTATCTCAGTTAGCTCCTTGGAAAATAATGGGACTCAACTAGACAATCTCGGAATCCAGTCAAGATATCGATGACACTATTCTCCACCCTTACTTTATTCCACTCTGCCGACATTACTTTCATTTTTCATATTTTTACACTTAGAAAACAATATTATCACTTAAAGTAACACTTATTGTTACTTAAAAAATGTAAGCCAGTAGCAAATGAGATTTGCTATGACACTGAGGAAATAATGAACATGAGTTTCTCATTCAGGGGGTACCTATTTACAATCCAGGACATCCTTGGAGACAGAGCACAGCACAGTGGAGAATAATGTGGACTCTGGAGCCGCATTGCCTCTGCCACAATCCCAGCTTCATCGCTGACTATGTAACTTTGAGCCACCTAATAAATCTCTCTGTGCTTCAGTGTCATCATATCGAGAATGGGGCTACCCATAGTGCTTACTCCTTAGGGTTATTTTTTATTACAACAAAGTGCCTAGAACAGAACCTGCTAAAGCCTCCACACTGGATCAGAACAAAGCCCTTCAGTCTTGGTCAACTTGAAAACAATTGTAGACCTAGTCCAAGATAAATCAAATATTACATCCATCACTCATGAACTTCTTTCTGGGCATGCAATAAAATGGTATATTTCAAAATTGCCTATATAATTATAACTGATAGTAATTTTACCTGTGCTGAGATAGAGTTTGACAAGAAGCCTACAGAATAACAGGGGGCAAGTTGGACCCATCACATAGTGGAAAATGAAAGAAAAGAAGTATTAAATCAGAAGACAGAGAAATTATAGTGAATAATATATATCTACCAGTGGTAAGGATATTAATGTTTTAATTAAGTGAGGCTAGTATTCTTTTAAGATTTTTCTTCAGAATGATTTCTTTTAATGAGAAAGTACTAGGAGCCCAACCTCCTGAGGGTCCCTGGAGATACTCAGAAGGCATCTGGGTGGATCCATAATTTAAAAACCCAGGCCAGATACTAGTAAAGAAAACTTATAAAAATTACCAAAAAAAAAAAAGCATTCATTTTTTTATAAGTTTCCAAATATGATAGCTAAAGATAAACTTAAAGAGCAGAGAAGAATGGGACAAATATAAATACAAACCTAAACTTAGTGATTATTCTTTGCTGGGAAAAATTACAGAATTAATCAACCTCATATGTAGAAAAGATGAGTCCATTTACATAGGTTTGGCAGTGGGGGAGGTGCAGAGAAGTTTGAACTCTCTCTAGACACCAGCTGTGATGAATATTCTACACATCTTATTCACATAATTCAGCCATTCTGTCAGTGAAGCTATAGACCAATAAAGGCATAACTATTGAAGAACATAAGGGTATAAAGTCATCTAAAACCAATTCTGTTTTTCCCCCACACATTACTTTCTGCAAAGTAAAAAGTAAAGTACTTTTTCCCTCTTTAATCAGCAACGGTAGAGTTCACTTCTATTAGACATTTTAACTATTTATTTGTGAGTTAGGATACATATAATTTAAGCCATCAAAGATTTAATACTTTAAAATAGTATTACTAGACTTTCCACTGAAAACACTATGCTAACACTTTTCTCAAAGATAAATGATTCCACATAGTTTCTTAAGAATATGACATTTTTAAAAGATAAAATATCATAACAAAATCCCTCTATAATATTTCATAACTACAGTTGTAAATCTTTCTAAATGACAGTAGGCAAGCTAATGTCCAAGTGTTGTTTTTGCTGAGATACTATCCCTGACATGCTTGCTGGGATAATTTTTACATTCATACACAAAAGCCCATATCATACTGCAGAATATACTGAGCATTTGTTCCTTTACACTCTAACACACTTGTTAAAATACACAATTTTAGATTTCTAACTCAAATATCTAAAAGTAATTATTAGGTAAAATATAAAATTCCATAACCTGAGATTAGAGATCCACTGGTTTATCTGTTATAAGTGTTACACATATCTCTTGTTATTTGGTAAAACAAACATCTATCAGGTTATATACTAAAACCAAACATATTTTGTGTATCCTGATTAATTTCTGTGTTTTGCTAGCTTAATTTTTCCAACTCTGATTTCTCCCGTGAAGTATATGATATTTAAGACATTAGCGTTACTTCATTACATCACAGAAATTTTCAATGAGTATTTCTTGTCAATCATTTCAGGAATTCACATCTTAGGTCTTATCCTCGATCTGTAAAAGTCAAAGCTTCTCTTACTGAAAAAATTGTACATACCTCACCCGCGTGTATGTGATCAGAGAGCACATGAGAAGACGCTCTTACTAACATGATTAACACACAATCATATGTAATACAGATGTTTAGTGAATCTAGAAATAGAGCCAAGTGGCTACCATTTCCACATTTCCACACAGGTTTCCCATCATCTCAGTCCTTTAGAGAGGTGTTGAAGCATCCAAAGTGCATGCCTAAAATATAAAGACACTTAAATGTGATCTCAAAATTCACGGTACTAAGGTAGTTGAATATTCTGCCTGCTGGAAAAATTTCTTCTTAGGAAAACAAAAATTCTTTGTTTGCAGAACTATGTAAAAAATTGACCTAATTGGTAGAAATCAACCTGGCCAACCCCATTATTTTGTAGCACAAATAAACAAGAAATTTAGCAACATTAAACTTAGTTACTTCAATTTTTCTCTTGCTTGTCAATTATAATGAGGCAACTGTAAAGTACTTA
>CAUYQV010154256.1:0-17301 GCA_963574575.1 Galagoides demidoff | reverse complement strand
TGGGTTCAAGTGATACTTCCATCTCAGCCTATTGAGTAGCTGGGACCACAGATATGAACGGCCATGCCATTAAAATAAATTATTAAAGTTAAATTAAAAATACTAATCTGGGCTCAGCGCCTGTGGCTCAATCGGCTAAGGCGCCAGCCACGTACACCTAAGGTAACGGGTTCGAATCCCCAGCCCGGGCCCGCCAAACAACAATGATGGCTGCAACCAAAAAATGGCCAGGTGTTATGGAAGGTGCCTGTGGTCCCAGCTACTTGGGAGGCTGTGGCAGGAGACTCACTTGAGCCCAGAAGTTGGAGGTTGCTATGAGCTGTGATGCCATGGCACTCTACCCAGGGGGATAGCTTGAGGCTCCGTCTCAAAAAAAAAAATACTAATCTGGCTCGGCACCTGTGGCTCAAGCGGCTAAGGCACCAGCCACATACACCTAAGGTGGTGGGTTCGAATCCAGCCCGGACCTGCCAAACAATAATACTGGCTGCAACCAAAAAAAAAATAGCCAGGCGTTGTGGCGGGCACCTGTGGTCCCAGCTACTTGGGAGGCAGAGGCAGGAGACTCGCTTGAGCCCAGGAGTTGGAGGTTGCTGTGAGCAGTGAAGCCATGGCACTTTACCCAGGGTGACAGCTTGAGGCTCTGTCTCAAAAAAAAAATATTAATCTATGCAAATATATATGTGTATATATATATATATATCCTTTAATTGTTAAACTCCCATGGTAGAACTACTCAGAATTTGGTTTTCAGCTGCTTACTTTGAAGAGCACAATGCGTTACTCAATAGAGATCCCAAACCCAGCTTCTTAAATAGGAAATAAGAGTAATAAAAACACTTAATGATCTTATTTAACAACTACAGAAGAAAGCTGAAAAGAACACAGTGGAATGAAGAATATGCTTTTGTGTCAAGGTCATTGCATGATATAGGTATGAAGCAAATTGTATCTTAGGAGTTAAAAATCATATATAGTTGATCAGAAATTATACAATACATAGAGTGAAATGTAGCTAAGAAATATCTTGAACTGATTAAGTCTAAAAAAAGAAAATTCTCACCACCAAGGGGAAAATAAATGCTTTTTAAAAAATAGGATTCAACTGTCAATAAAGCTTTTTATAATAAATTCTTATAAAGTTTAACATGAAAGAATTGTAATAAGCAGATGTTATGTGAGAAAAAACCACATCTGATTTTTATTGCTACAGTCTTTCACTGACTTTTGTCTGATTTTCATGGAGGCTTTTAACTTTTAACAAAATACAAAATTGAAGAGCTTTTTAAAAGAAGAGATTTACAGCATGTATATAAAGATTTTCTTGTGTTATAAAACTCTGATCAGCAGATATACTTAGAAAATGATTAAGAAGGTTGAGTTGTAAACATAGATTCCAGAAATGTTGTAATTATCATTTTTCTCTCTTCTTTTAATTATTAAAATGTTCCATTTAAGGTCTTAAATTTGCCAGACTAATCCAAATTTACCAGTGAGAAGCATCCTTGAGTTCTCCTTAATCTATTTAGTTACTTAGAATGTTTTAAGGCTTTCTAATCAAGGGAAACTTAGAATCTCAAAGGCATAATGTTCCCTCCCAAATTGGTTTAACTTCAGGATATTTAACTGGAACACCAAAGAATTAGAAGTTCATTCTATTTCCTTGGCATCCTTCATAGCATCTGGCACAGTATTAAGTACATATCAGATACTCAAGAAATACTTTTGAAGGACTGAGAATTGTTTAAGAAGGAAATGGCATCATTTAGATAGAAGATATTTAAATTTCTAAGAGAAACTTATTTTTTCCCTAATCATAGAGATGACATAATTAGAAAGACAACTGCATTTACTACAGTTTTAATAACATCTATTTGTTTTGGCTTTGTTTTATTCAATAAACTTTTATTGAGTAGGGACGATCTTGACACCGAAATGCTGAAAATACTTTAAAAATTACAGAATCACTCAATAAGCTTACAATTTAGTCATGGGGTAATTTATAGGTGATTTGATTTTGATTTTAACTTGTTTAAAGAAAATGATCTCTGTTCAGTGCCATACGGAAAATACTATGAGTTCATAATAAGCAATTTTTTAATTTTTACATATACATATGTTTCTCAAGTTTCCATTTTGCCTTCACAAAATCAAAAAGGCTTAAAATTTAACAATAACAACAATGTTTAAGATAAGAACTAGAAACAAAAACTTCATAAAGAAGGAAGATAAATATATTCATAAAGAATGAATGATCTGTTTTTTGAAATTATCTTTTGTTTTTATTTATAAATATTAGTTATCTTTTTTTGAGACTTTGGGAAAAATAAGAAGTTAATTGATGACCCTATACTGAACCTCAGAGTCAAAGCATTCTATAATAGACATATTCTTATTTGACAATGCGAATGTTACTTTCTTTGCATTACTATTATTATTATTGCTTAATACTTTGTTGCAGCAATCGTCTGGTTTCCTTTCTGAATGTATTTCTCTTCATTCATTCTTTATGAGGTTTTTGTTTCTAGTCCTTATCTTAAACATGGTTATTGTTGTTAAATTTTAAGCCTTTTTGATTTTGTGAAGGCAAAAAGTGGAAACCTAATAGACACATGTATATGTAAAAATAAAAAAATAAATTAAAAAAAGGAAAAAGAAATCTCATAATCAAATATGGTCATTTTTTCTGCATTAGATGGTAGGTTCTTGAGATCCAGTTCATTTCTGTACTACAAACCCTTTACAGTAACTAACCAGCAAATAATAGGTACTCCATTGATAGATAAATGGATATTAACCTATTAATGAATATCAACGGAAGTTATAACTGCATAATTACATTTCTGAGCCAATTCAAGAGAATCAAATATTCAAAGACAGAGTATTATTATTAGGTTAAATTGTTAATAAAATACCCATCTTACTATATTTCTCTTGAGTTCTTGTATAAAGCAGAAACTATCACAAAACAAGCTTGCCAGCTATGGTCTTTTTACCCCTCCAGATGCACTTGCCATCCTTTCTCCACCTTGCAGCAGGGGGCTGACTTATACAGGATTACATCAGTGGACTCCTATGCCCTGTGGTTTTCTGCACCAGTTTGACTAAAGAGAAAACTAGCAAGCTACTTGAGGGCAAGGAGAGACTGAGGACAGTGTATTGATTCCCTTGGTAACCTTCCATGAGTGTCATTACAAGGCAAATTTTGTCCCTCAACAGAAGGCCACTGCTCCTTCCAAGGTAGTAAGATCCTTATGATTTTTCTTTTCCTGAATTCTGAGAAACCTCTCTCCTCCCTAATGACTCCAGGCTGGGAAAAGTGACAGTTCTGTTGCTAGCCCTAGGCTCTTGGGCCACCTTCTGAGATTTCCCATACCCTTCCCACTCCTAACTATGTAGTGTCTTGTAAATAAAAAAGTTCTCTTTGGGAGGCCAAGGCAGGTAGATTGCTTGAGCTCAGGAGTTTGAGACCACCCTGAGCAAGAGCAAGACCCCATCTCTAAAAAAACAGCCGGGTACTGAGGTGGATGCCTGTAATCCCAGCTACTCAGGAAGCTGGGGCAAGAGAATCACTTGAGCCCAAGAATTTGAGGTTGCTGTGAGCTATGATGACACAGCACTCTACTGAGGGTGACAAAGTGAAATAAATAAATAAACAAATACTCCTCAAATTACCCTAACCTGAATGTGCCATTTGTTTCTTGTTCGGACCTTGACTCAGATACCAACACAAGGAACAATGAATAAGACCATGGAACAAGGCAGGGATTCAACACTTCAGAGTTACTGTCGTACTGTGTTACTGAATGGGGATGTGGTCAGTGAACTTTGTTATAGGAAGTTAATTACTATTATTTAGCACAATCTATGGAAAGTTGAGACTATGTCCATACACAACACCAATTGGCATGATCTTACTCAACAACAGAATTGATGTGGCTGTACTATGTCTATCGGTTGTGCAATAATTATGTTGTAAATAAGCTTTAATGTATTAACCACATATCACATTGATGCATAGGTAATTACACATGGTTAGCACACTCAGCCCTTGTTTCTAGGGCTGACCATAGTTATGGCCTCGATATTCCATCATCTACTTGGCTGTTCAAGATCACTGGCCACTTACAGGTGTTCCTGGTTTGGAATTGAGACCAGCTCTGTAAAGGGTCAGGAAGCACAACCTTTTTCTGAGTTATAGGTATAAAGTTAGCCCTGCATTCACTTATTTACAGACCTCCTCTGTCTCTTCAAGTTTAGGGGAGCTTGTAGGAAATTCCCTGTAAGCATTTATGCCTTTATGAAAAATGTGTTAGTGAGACACAGTTTGCACTACAAAAATAAATACTTTTAAGGGAATAAGGGAAAAAAGGTAGTATTAAAATAAATTTGCCCAAATATTGTTCTTAATATATTTTGCTAATGACACCAACACAACAAATAAATTTTGGGAAGCAATTAAAAACCTTACATGGACAAAAATATTATGTTTTACTAGTGGACTGGCAATATCATATAAAAAGAAAAAAGGAATCAAAGCTGTGTGGTGTGATACTTTAGGGGCTGTTTTTCTTATAAAATTCTTCAAATTAACTGTCTTATTTTAAGTACACTCTCAATCCATATATAAAGAAAGACAGTATACTATTTAATAGCAATGGCTTGTGTTGCCTTAGATGAGGTTTATACAGAAACTTTTTAACATTAGTGCCACCTGCTTCAGTTAGAGAGGATCCCTTTTACAATGCCCTACCAAGCAGTTAATCAATCTTCATAAAGCCAGGTGCAGTGGCTCACACCTATAATCTCAGCACTCAGGGAGGCTGGAGTTCGAGACCAGCCTGAGCTAGAGCGAGACCCTCCTCTAAAAATAGCCAGGCGTTGTAGCAGGTGCCTGTAATCTCAGCTACACAGAGGCTGAGGCAAGAAAATAGTTTGAGCCCAGGAGTCTGAGGCGCTGTGAGCTATGATGCCACATCACTCTACCAGGGGCAACAAAGTGAGACTCTGTCTCAAAACAAAACAAAAAAAACCTTCATCAGGGAAATTTCACTCCTCGATCTTCACATTCATGAGCTATAACTTCCATAATATCATTTCTAGTTATCACCCTTTTGGGGGAAATGTTGACAAATATTTTATTTGTTTTTATTCTGTTTCAGATAATTTAGTATCTCTTTTTGCCCAGTTTTTATTTATATTTTTATTTTTGTTTGAATTTCAGATTAATACAAGGGTACGATGAGGTTACAGTGTTTGCATTTGTTAGGTAAAGTTTCTATTGTAGTTGTGTCCCTCACCCAGGAAGTGTGCCATATATTTGTACATTGTAGCCATTAGGTGAGAGCACACCAATCCCCCTCCTTCCTTCCTTCTCCTGCTCCCTCCATTCCCTTCTCCTCAACTTGAATTAAATTGAATTTTTTTCTTGTGTGTTTTGCCCAGTTTTTTTAAAGCACCTATAAAGCTTTTAACACTTCCGTTAGTCATTTTCACTGTATGCTTGTGTGGATTAAAAAGAATAGTTTCTGAGATTTTCCTAACCAGACACAAACAGGTGGTAAAAAAAATACAGCCTTTAAATTTTGGGTGTTCCTTTCAAATTTAGGTCAAAATCTAACATTAATAGTTCGATGGAATGACTGTCACATGGAAGAGCTGCCAAGCAGATAATAAGTTTAGAATTCTTAATTGAAAATTAACACATCCACATTTGTATTCCTAATTTGAAGAAAACGGCTGTTTTGGCTACCACTGTAATGAGATACAGAATATATCACACACTGAATCCCAAAGAAAGAGCAATCCATTCCTGTCTGATGGATGTTCCTAGGCTTCAGTATAACTTGACAGATTAGGGTAGGAAATTTGAGCATAGTCAGAGACAGTCAGAGACATCCAGCTTTCATAAATTTAACCCTTCCATTTTAACTAAATCACTAAGCTTGTCTCCAATGGACTGTATTGCAGACTGAATTACTGGCCTCAATTCTTTCACAACCTTAGTAGCATTACATCCATGGCTACATTCATGCCATGGCCTTATATAGGTGGAAAGTATTTCCTCATTCTTTGACTTTGGCCTTCCCATAAGATGTGCTTTGTTCAGTGGCATATAAATAAATGTCACAAAATTAGAGGCTTGAAATCTGTTGGTCGTGCTTCTGCTATTGCCTTGATCATGCCCTGAGTAGCTGATGTCCCATTAACCTGAGTCTCAGAATAAAATATATGGTGTAGACCCAAATTGGACCTGTGGCCTGGAGACAAGCACAGCTAAACCATACCCAGCCAAGACTGGCCAACCTCTACCATACTACAGACCCATGGAATACACAAAGATCTGTTATTCTTAGTCACTGAAATTAAAATTTTGGTTGTTTCTTATGCAGCAAAATTGATTGATACATATGGTGAGCTGAAATGTGGTTTATAAGCAATATAGTCCAGAAAAGTTCTGCTGAATTTGTATCTATTAAGCAGAAGAAGAAAAGTCTAAATGATTAGAAAGTTGTCAAATTCTCATAACGAAGTTTAGCTATATGCCAGGTACCAGAAAGAAGGCTAGCGCTAAGGGTTAGAAATAAAAAAAGCAAAATATTAGTCAAGTTGAACTCACTAGGTCATATTTTCAGGTTTCAAGCAGATTGTTCTGGTTTGCAATATTTGAAAGGAGCCTGCTGTGATATGCTAATGACTGTGAATTCTGTGGTCTCTGGAATAGTTCCAAAATGCTTAAGCTCAAGTGTAAAACAAATTTGGATTCTCGAATATCCTTCTTGTACAGAAATAATAAAAGTCCTTTTGTATAGAAAGGGACAACCAACTGATAAGGTACCTTTTAGCCTTTCTTCCTATTAGTTGTGTTTCCAAAGAGTGGTAAAACTGACTCTCTCTTGTTTTTAGTTATATATACAGATTCCTTCCTATGTATGGTAAAGCTGTGTTTCACCTTTCACCACCAAATGCCAATTTGAGGTGGTCAGGTGTGGTGGCTCATGCCTGTAAACCTAGGTCTCTGTGAGGCCAAGATGGGGGGGGGTGGATCACCTGAGGTCAGGAGTTCAAGACCAGCCTAAGCAAGAGAGAGTCCCCATCTCTAAAAAAAAAAAAATAGCCTGGCATTGTGGTAGGCACCTATAGTCCCAACTACTTGGGAGGCTGAAGCAAGAGGATCACTTGAGCCCAAGAGTTTTAGGTTGCTGTGAGCTATGATACCACAGCGCTCTAATGAAGGTGGCAAAGTGAGACTCTGTCTCAAAAAAAAAAGAGAACCAAATATAAAAACAAAGCAAATGCTAATTTGAGGATAAATTTAGGGGAAAGGTTTTGCTGAAAGAGTTCCAATTTCATGTGTCTCTTGAAATGCTTCCTCTTCTTCTGGGAGGAGTACAGGAGACCACATAAGGAAGCTATGAGATACTGTCTTCACATCAACATCACTGAAACACATTAAGTCACTGCTTTGTGTTGGAGGCTGATTAGATGTGCGTAGTTTAAAATGGCTACCTCGAGGGTAGTCATTTTAGTTTTTCTCAACTGATAATTGGATTAGATGACTTCTAAGATTTTTCTTCAGCTCTGTGATTCTCTCATCTATGGATACTGTGGTTTTAAGTTTTAAAAGGAGATCACATCTAATTAAAGTTCAAGACAGAACTAAAAGATAAGCAGCTATAGTCATATTTATAAGCAAGTCTGGAGTGAAAGAATTCTTCTTCTTGTCTAAGGAGTCATCTCAATAGGATGGAAGATGCACATTATATAGTCTCATTTTAAACCTCTCCTCAGCATCTTTCTTCCTTTAAGTGCTAAACAAGTACATAAATTTTATACATTACTTAAAGATTAAAAAGAGGGTTATTATGGGCTGATTTTTTTTCTCCAAAGTTGAATCATATGAATAGCTGACCAGCCATAGCTTTAAATAGTGGTAAATGATGCAGTTAGAGAGACCACACAGGGAAAAACAATGAATTAAAAGATCCCTTGGTCATCATCAAATCTGGTTTCTCTCAATCTCTGGTGGCTGTAGATGGTACTAATATGTAGTCATTAATAAAAATTGCATTTTAGGCAATTTTCAGCAGGTTGCTTCTAAGGACTCATTTATGTCAGCAGGCTAAAATTGCTGTTTTTAATGCTTAAGTTAATTAGGTATCTACTGAGGTTGAGATCAGTTAAAATGGTAAAGCAGAATGAATACTTTGCTGAAACTGCATTTGAGAAATTTTATTCAGATATGAGGAAAGGAACTAATTCCAGCCGCCCCAAATAAGGAAGTGGTTAGTATGTCTGTCTCAGCCAAGGGCCTTAGATCCTTTTACGTAGGTTCAGAAAAATTTCAACCTATTCTACAGCTTGTATATGGAGGATTGACTTACCAGACTTTGATTCCTTCCCCTACTACATTCCACTAGCTCCATGTTCTTTAGCGAACATTAGTTTCCATAAAAAACACTGACGTTTCTGTGTATTCTATCATACTCATTACCTTGAGATTTTCAGCAAGATCAAATTACAATCTAAACTAAGTTCAGACACAGACTGAACTTAAAGAACACTAAGAAATGTGCTAATTTCCTAAGAAATGTGCTGATAACCTAAAAAACATTATTGCTAGACTCTTAAAATAAATTGTAAAAGAGGCCCAATTCACTTTTCTTTTTTAGTTTGAAGTTTTATATCTTTGTCAATTGTCAAAAAAATTATTTTCTGTATAAAAGTGAAAGTATAATAATTCCAATTTTAATTTTCAGGAAATGGATGGATAGTATTTTTTGAAAATTAAAAAAAGAATAACTTAATAAGCTTTATCAACAGATTCATATATTAAAATGCCTGTATTTCTTGATCTAAATGACTCAATTTTAAACATATTTGAATCAAATGTATCACTGGAGATCCTAAAATGAGTAATCAATATAATAAGATGTACATAATTCAGGTGTCCAATATTATTATATTACTTAGAAAACACATGCCATAGATAGTTCTTAGCTAAAACCACTATAATTGAAAAATAAATACTCAAAGGGTAGAGGAAGATGGCAGACCATAAGGCTCATTCAGCTGAGCTCTCCTAGCACATCTGGGGAAAAAGAGAGAACCCAGCCATACCTGGCACGCACGAGGACCTTACCCAGAGTCATAGCTCAGGGAGCACAACAAGGAGGTGGTGAGCTGGATACAGCTTATGATACTGAGTGAGAGAAATCTGATAAATTAGGCAAGTGATTGCAATCAGCTAGGATCGGCTGGCTGCCCACAGAAGCCTGGGACAGGAGGAAGCCTTTCTGGAGTTTTCAATTGTGGAGGGAAGCTATGCCTTGAGTGGAAAGCTTAGAAGAGTGGGTGAACTTGAACAGTATACAGCAACCAGATTTGAATGCCAGTTAAAGTGGACTTGCCATAGGTTTTGTGGCTGATGAAACAGTCAACTGAGAAGGTCTAGGTGGCCAGAGGGCTGCCATTTTGGGAAGGTGGTGAGAAAGTCTTAGCAGGGGCCTAAAGCACAGCTGTCTTAATTCTGCCTGCTGGGATCAGAACTCCACTCTTAGGACAGGCTGAGGGACTCCCATACCATGTGGGAACTGGAGTCAGGGGGTACTGTGAGACCTGCCCCTGAAGGATTCTGGAGAGCTTTAAGATCCCAATCCAGAAGGGTCTGAAAGCTGAAGAAACAATCAGGTAATCACCTAAGAATAAGGACCATACAGATTGCTAGCTGTGCCCTGTCTCCTAAAAAATCCACAGCACCACCTGGGTTCCGGTGACACATTGCAACATACTGTCATCAAGAGCAGACTTCTGTTTAAAACAGTGGTTCTCAACCTTCCTAATGCCGTGACCCTTTAATGCACAAAGGGTCACAGCATTAGGAAGGTTGAGAACCACTGGTTTAAAACAAAGGAGGCAGTAAAGAATTAAAAAAAAAAACCCAAACAAAGGAGACAGTGAGAAGGAAAAAGGAAGACAAGGAGGTAAACGAGAAGAAAGAACACATGAGGAGGAACCAACAGAAAAATTCAGGCAATATGAAAAACCAAAACAGAGGAACTCCTCCAAGGGATGAGGAGGCAGCTACTGCAGAAGACTCCACCTATAAAGAATTAATGCAATTGATATAAGGAGAATTTAAAATATGGATGATAAAGACAATAAAAGGAATGGATGAGAAAATGGAAACACAGAACCCAAAATCGGATAAGAGATACGTAGAATATAGAAAGGATATGGCAGAGCTTAAGGAAATGAAGGAAACGATCAGGGAATGTAAAGATGTGGGAGAAAGTATCAAAAATAGGTTAGACCATGGAGAAGAAAGAAACTCAAAGCTAGAGGATAAAGTTTTCGAGTTAACCCAGGTAGTTAAAGAGGCAGTAAAGAAGAAAGAGAAAGCAGAACAGGCACTTAGAGAACCACGAGACGCAAGGAAGCATTCAAATATACGAATAATAGGGATTTCTGAAGGGGAAGAAGATTGTCCCAAAGAAATAGGAGCCTTGCTGGAGACCATCATAAAGGAAAACTTCTCAAGTTTTACTAAAGATCCCAACATACTCCTTTCAGATGGATATCGAACCTTGGGTCATCTCAACTCAAACAGAGCCTCCCCAAGACACATTGTAATGAACCTGTCCAAAGTCAAGATGAAAGAAAAAATTCCCCAAGCAGCCAGGAGTATGCACCAACTGACCTACAGAAGCAGAGCCACTGGGATGACAGCAGACTTTTCAACTGAATTCTTCCAAGCCAGAAGAGCATGGTCTTCCACCTTCAACATTCTTAAACAAAACAATTTTCAGCCCAGAATTCTGTATTCTGCTAAAGTAAGCTTCAAAATTGATGGAGAAATCAAGTCTTCTGTGGATACACAAGCACTAAGGATATTCGCCACAACAAGATCAGCTCTACAGGAAATACTTAGACCTGTTCTCAACACTGACCACCACGATGGACGACCAGCAAAGTAAACACCAAGAAACAGATGCTCGAGAAGAGATTAGGCATTCTACTAGTGGAATGAAATAGTTGTGAGTAGATGTTGGTGATGTGGTTTTATGAAGAAGGAACTTCAATAAACAAAGTTTTAAACTCTGCATTAAACAAAACATAAAACAAAGTACAGAGCTTAGTTTAAGTAACATAAGGAAATATTGAAATGAAGAACATTCAGAAAGTCCTAACCATTTTGTCAATGATATAGGTTGATAGTAATCTTACCAAATTGGGTTCTGCCCTATTTTTTTTGATTCTTTATTTTTATATTAAGTCATAGCTGTGTACATTAATACTATCATGGGGTACAGTAGGTTGTTTCTATATACAATTTGGAATACTTTCATCCAACTGGTTAACATAGCCCTCATGTCATTTTCTTAGTTGTTGTGTTTGGTCACAAATTAAGAAACATAAGTAACACACAATGAGCAATGTTTATTGATTACTGAGTTAGCTAAGTTGACTTGTCTTATTATGGTACTATATAGACTATCACAACCCTGTTGCTTTAGTTATAAAAATAAAGTAACATGTATCTCTTACCTGAAATTAAAAGACCAATGGTAAATATATTCTTCTTCATAAAATCACCAAACTAAAAACACACAGCTTTCATTTATTTTCGCTAAATTTTCTAGTTAAGATCTAAGGATTTAGCTTTTTATTTTCCCACCAAATGAAAGGTATATACTGATTGGAATTATTGTGAAATTATTCTATACAATTAAATTGCTTTTCAACTTATTAATATCCGTCATTTTCTAAAGTTGTTCTGGAAGAAAGTTTTTCTTACTTCAAAGCATTTCAGTACGAAATGCTTTCTTCCATTTTAAACTGCAGTCTCCATGTCTGTAGTTTTCCTTTCTCATGAGCACAGAAATAATTTTAAGAACTTGGGCATATAAATCTCTGGAAGAGAGCATTCATAAATAAATTCTGATCAACAGATTGCATACATTTCCCAATCAGCTGTGCAGACTGAGCATTTTCACGGCTCCAGTTTAAAAAGATGATTCAGAATTAATCAGTCCTACCGCTACTTTTATTATTTATATATTCACAGTATTGACAGGTTTCATTTTCTTCCCACTCTCTACTCCTCTTCTACAGGAATAACACTCATGACGCGGAACAGGGAGCAGCAAGACACATCATCCAACCCTCCTTCTTCTTTAAGGCATTACTCAGCTTGTCCCGAGAACCCACGAAAAGTAATGTTGGATATGAAGAGTCACATCGAACTTTCTTTTGTTTCTTTGAGTGCTTTCCCCAGAATCTTAATGAAGTCCACTTATTCTCTAGACCTCAGTACAGGGATGTGAATCATATAGCAATAACATTGACTGGAATAATAAAGAAACAGCTATGGCCGAAGCTGCTGCAGGTACTGGTACAACATTCCTCTAGGGACAATGACATCAAGAAGCCTTGCAGAGGACCAACCTCCCAGAACTTTAAGCAAGGACACTTGTTGTGACATTTTAGAATACACTGCATCTTCTCTTGGGACTACTAAAAACTACAATTGTACCTAACTCACCTAGCAACAGTTTATGCCACTAATTCATTTCGAAGACATATTAGCACTAGGTTTTTCAGATGTCTCTTTGAATTGATTAGGCTATGTCTCTTGGACAGCTCGAATTTGATTCAGCCAAAATGGCAAAGGAAATTCCTGTTATTCTCTTGTGTCATTTTCTTGGATTCAGAAAGGTAAAGAAACACTAATTTCAAAAACAGACAAGTCTAATATTAAATGGAGTCTGAATATATAAAAAGACTGTTGTCAAGACAAATCTACTGCCTGGTTGTCTTCGGCTGCCATCTATTTTTACAATGACAGTATGACTTAGATTCAGGAATTCAACATGAAGACATTCTGAATAATCCAATTATTCAAAAGGCATGGAAAAGTATTATTTTGAAAATCTCTTCACAATGGTTTTTGCTTTGAATACTATAGCTTTGTAAACATTTCATTAACTAGATCTATGGGTTTAATTTTAATGAATATGCCGACAAAATGATAATAAATCCATAGAAAGGAATTTCACATATGATTATCTTTATGAAGACAAACCACCAGGGTAATTAGTAGAGCTATGATTTCATATCATCACAAAGGTTAAACCAGCTGTCAATGTTCACTATTTTTATCTCTCTCAAAAAACTGAGTTTCAGGGGCAGGGAAAAAAAAGCAACTGAGTATCAGTCAGTTTCTTTTGGTAATTCATGATGAATTAAAACAAAACCCAGTAGTATGCAATACTTTAATGTGAGAAATGGGTAGCTAATATTTTTTTCCTCAAACTTAGAACAGAGGTGTGTGTATCACCTCAAAATTTGTGCTAAATGACAAATGTTACTTACAAATAAATTAACAGAAATAGTGCATTTAGGCTGTATAAATAAAATATAATGGTATCACCATGCAAGGGACTATGTAATTACTTGGAAATTTATGTGGGGCAGTGCACTACTAAAAATAAATTATGGGTTTTATATTTTTACCACCAAGATGGCTGATATTATTAAATTTCAATAAAATATTTAGGGAAAGCAAAAGTGAATTTGCCATTTCAACTAGGTATTGTCACAATAATGTAGACTAAAGCTCAATGGCTTCAGAAGACAATCATTTCTTTTTCTCCCGGATGGATAATGCACAGCTAGTGCAGCCCTCCTGTATGTCTCTCGTCCTTTCCCTGACACTGCCAGTCTAGATGGACCTGTTCTCCTAGACATACAGCAGAAGCCCAAATAGGGACATGCAGATCTCTTAAGGCCTATGCTTAAAACTGGCACACTCTCACTGCTGTTTACTTGCCACTTGCTGAAGCAAATCACACAGCCAAACCCTAAGGCCGGGGGCTGGGAAGTATCATCTATCAATAAAGAAACACTGTTGAGGTTCTGATTGCAGAAAGGAGGGATGCAACGAGGTTAATCATTACATCTATTACAACTACATAACAGCTTCTTTGAAACAGACAACATATTTGCCTGTAACTTGATTTATCTCTACGGGGTGTAATTTTTGCCACAAGATTTGCCTGTACTAGATGATTGCTTTATACTATTATTGTTATTGGTGATTAACCTCCTATTTGGTTTAAGAAATAAATACTCCTACTCTCCTTTTTTGAGACTCTTGTAAAAAGAATTAAAATACTTATTTTACTGGAGGTAATCCTTTAGCAGCATATGTGATGAAAGATAACACTGATGCAATTTCTAGTATAGGGAATGGAGTATGCCATGTAAGGAGCAAGTCTTAGCCAACTTGGGAGTCACTGTGTGGTATATGTGTACCATGCAATACTATTCAACCATAAAAAGATGGAGATTTTGTATCTGTTGTTACAACTTGGACAGATTTCGAGCACATTCTCCTAAGTAGCACAAAAATGGAAAATCAAGCATCCCATGCACTCAATACTAAACTAAAACTTTCAGATTACCAATGTGCTTCTCTGAGAGAAAAACTCAGTTAAATTTAAGAAGGTGGGGGAGACAGCGTGGTAAATTCCCATCTAATGATTACGATGTATGGGTATATGGCACACTTCCTAGGTGAAGGTCATAACTACAACTTAGACTTTACCTTACAAATGCAAACAATGTAACTTAATTGTATATATCTCATATTAATCTGAAATAAATTAAATAAGATAAATTTTAATTATTGTGAGCACATAATACAGTAGCACGTCTGTCAGTTGCCCACCCAAGGGACTATAACAAACTGGTTAACATATGGAGGTGGTCAATGTAAGGAACTAGGCCTACTGTACTGATACATATATATGGTACACGTCCAGTCTATGAAAATTAGGTCAACTTAAAGAGTTGGTCAATACAGGGAGGTGGTCAACTATGGAGGTTCTACCGCAGTTATATATCTTTATAGGGTACATGTGATGTTCTGATACAGGTATACAATGTGAATTACTCAAATCAGGATAATTGGAGTATCTATCACCTCAGGCAGTTATCACTTCTTTGTGTTAGGAACATTCCAATTCCACTCTTTTAGTTATTTTAAAGTATACCTTAACTTATTTTTTATTTTAGTCATGGTATTGTGTAATCAAATATTGTTCATTTTATTAACTAACTATATTTTTGCATCCATTAAGCACTTCCACCTCCACTTTATTCCCCCCTCCTGTTACCCTTCCCAGCTTCTAGTAATCATCATTTTGTTCTCTTTTATAAAGAGTATATATCATATGGGAATCATAATACAATACCTGTCCTTTAGGAGTTGGAGTAAATTTATTTTCTTTCCAATAACATATAAAAGAAAATATCTCACATCACAAGAATCAGTCACTTCCTGAGACAACCTGCAGCAAAGAGACTATTCAATCAGATATATTGTTATCAGCAAACTACTGTCTCATCACCTGTGTGTGTGTGTGTGTGTGTGTGTGTGTGTGTATGCACATCCTCTGTCCTTAGAAATCTGATTTTTTTAATCTAGTCTCCAAAATTCCTTCTTTTCTGGTGGTGTTCCATTTTTGTAAATAGAAAAGTAGAAGGAGAATGTGCTTGAAAACCTGCTCAGAGAATGAATTTCAAATTGGCTTTGCTATTAGAGGACTAATTTGCTTTCTATGTACAATCTCGGTGTGATCGCTGTTGCATATATTATTGGATTTCAAATCCTATGCCCCCACCTAAACTCATTTTGAGAGTCTCATATGGTAGGTCAATTGCCTGAGTTTTACTGAGCTGAAATGCTGCCATGATTTGTCTTAGACTTTTATTGTCACATTTGGGGAAGCAGCAGAATTTTCTACCATATTTCTTTTTCTTTTGTTTTAGAAGGCCAGAGTACTCCTCTCTTCTTTAGCTTATCAGATTTCCCAGAATGGGAAAGCATAGAATTGGTATTTTTCTCTTGCTCCTTTCTCTCTCCCCTAATTCTTTCCCTCCCACCCTCCCACTCCCCACTCTCTTTCTCTGCCTTTCTGTAAAATCAACTAATTATTTTCTATTTTAATCACACTCATAACACAAAATACATCATGTGCACAGAACCATATATTTGAGGAGAAAAGTTCAAATAAGTAAAACAACAAAAACCTGATTCAGGGGTGGCCCTGGCCCCATATGCCGGAGGTGATGGGTTTAAACCCAGCCCCGGCCAAAAAGTGCAAAAAAACAAAAATAAAACAAAACAAAATCCTGATTCAGAATAAAAAAAAAAAGTCTTTGAATTAATCACGGATGATGACTTTTATTACCTGAGCCTATATATAAAAGTATACTGAACAAAAGTTACAGATGCGAAACTATTATTCATGATACGTATTTGGTTAGGAGTTTACTAATTGATTAGTAAAATATAGCTGAAGGGATTGTGTCTTATTTTTTTGCAGTTTTTTTTGGCCGGGGCTGGGTTTGAACCCACCATTTGGCCGGGGATGGGTTTGAACTCACCACCTCTGGCATATGGAGCCGGCACCTACTCTTTTGAGCCACAGGCGCCACCCGGGATTGTGTCCTTTTAAGGACAGTTAGATAATACATGCATCATCAATCAGGTATGGGTGATATCTACATAACCACTTTTCTTTACTTTTTATCTTATATAGAGTCCTGAATAGAATCCATTTTAATACCATGAAAACACATACACGCCCCAAATTAAAATAAAACAAAAATCTTTCCCCTCATTTTTGGTTAACTCTACTTTTGAGAAATTACAATACATCCTAGACCCTGTTTTTAAAAAATGTATTTTTATAAAAAAGATTCTCAGTATCAAGGCTGAGACACAACTGTGAACAATTCATCCAATAATACAATTGTTTTAAGTTATAGAACTCAACATGAGGAAAGAAACTTCTGTTCTGACCCTGTAATTTTGTCATGTTAGGCTAAGTTATAATTTAATGTCATGAGCCATTAGATCATAACTTCAAATTAATGATTGTAGCTCAGACGGAGATATGGGCAGTTTTATATAGTAAGCAAAGGAAAAAAGAAAGTGGTAAGGTCAATCTTCCTAGGTACCATCTAATTTAACTTTTCCTGTGCCATCTCCAAAACAGTAGGAGACAAAGAATACTACTCCTGATTGGCTGGCCTTTGGAGACAGAAATACCAAATGAAAAATGCTCTAGGCTCGGTGCCTGTGGCTCAATTGGCTAAGGCGCCAGCCACGTACACCTAAGGTGGCGGGTTCAAATCCCCAGCCCGGGCCCGCCAAACAACAATGATGGCTGCAACCAAAAAATGGCCGGGTGCCTGTGGTCCCAGCTTGGGAGGCAGAGGCAGAAGACTTGC
>CAUYQV010154253.1:0-13169 GCA_963574575.1 Galagoides demidoff | reverse complement strand
CATGACAGGAACCTTCCCGGGAACTCATTAACTGTGTGTCCCAGGCTGCCCTGCTCCCGCCTGAGGACCAGCAGAGTGGTCACTCTCTCCTGCCTTCTCCCAGGCAGGCTGGTAGATGCCCCCACAGACCCCTTTCCCCCTATGATGTGCAGGGCCCACTTCAGGTGCCAAACTGCCTGTTAGCTAGGAATTATTCAGGGACAAGTAATGAAAACAAAATCTATTATAAAAAGAAAATGTAGATGCCACAGCACTACCCAGGGCGACAGCTTGAGACTGTCTCAAAAAAAAAAATTTAAATCCTGATTTCCATTGAATTCTCTCTGAAGTTATTCATTTTTTTTTCCCCAAAGCTATGTATTCAGAATGGACTAGACTTGATCTATGATACTTAATTGTGTTTGCTTTCGGAAAAAAAAAGATGGAAGTATTCTTTTTTGTAGCTCAGTCTGCTATCTCAGAAGTTGAGATCAACTTAATTGTTTTAATTTATTGTTAATTCTTGAAGACTGGAATATACCAGTGTGGCTACTTTGACCATGAGGGCCTTGTGGATTAATCTCCCCAGACTTGTGCCTGAAGAATAGTTATAGGTGTAAACCGGGCAGAGAATAAATATTCTAAAACCTTATCCATTCACCCTAAGGGCACTCAGGGAATATCTTTTTTTCTTTCTTTAATTCCAACTCTCAATTACTTTGGAAGGCCACATTGTTCTAATACTTTTATAATTTTGTTGACATTACATTTTATAATCATCTTTTCTGGGTATGAGTTGAGGATAGAATTGCATTTTCATTTAAATTGTCTTCTAAAATTGTTGAAATTTGTCCCTGCATCACATATTGAATTCCCCCACCTTGATTTAAAATGCTTCTTCTTTTTCAATACAGAGTCTCACTATGTCGCCCTCAGTAGAGTGCGGTAGCATCACAGCTCACAGCAACCTCAAACTTATAACACTCGGTTATTTTTTTGTTTTGTAGTTGTTTGGCAGCCCTTGTGCATGTGGCCGGTGCCCTAGCCGCTGAACTATAGGTGCCAAGCCTAAAATGCTTCTTTATTATATATTAATTTTATGTTCTTTTTAAGTTAAATTTATTTCTTGATCTATATTACATTTATAAATATGTGGATTTATTACATATTAAATTTCCATATGTGAGAGATTTTTTATTTTTAAGAAGTCTTGGCTGCCAGCAGTCTCTGATTTCCACTCTTCCACTTGAGAAGGAAGTCTACAAAGAATGAGGACGGTTTTAGTTGGCCTGGTTTGGGTCACATGCCCACCCTTGAACCAAGTGCGCTCCCGACTGCTTGACTTGGTCTCATTTGTATTTTATAGCAGCAGAATGTATCACCAGTACCACTTAGGGTACTAAACGCCCTTGAGACTATTTTTTTAGATTAAATAATCATTACTTCTCCTCTTTGTTATCACTAATATTCCTCTTGCTGTCTTAACTTTGTTTCCTACCCCTGAGCATCAGGCCAGGCCTCCATGTTACACAGCTTGCTCTCAAGCACGTAACAGGTACTTGTTGAGTATCCACTAGGGCCAGGCACTTTTTTAGATGAGGAAATAAGAGTAGTGAGCAAGAGTTCTCCCTTCTTAAAGCTTTCCTTTTTATGTGGGAGACAACCATAAAACAAGATGGCCAATAATATATCAAAGATTATGGTGATACTATAAAGAAAAGTAATCCAAGGTAAGTAGAGTTGCAAGACTGAGAATATGTAATTTCTGTCCTGTGCCCACCTGGGCAGAAAACATGCAGAGAGAAAACTTCTATGTGATGAATTAGATTGTCCCGTGGAAATATGTGCGCAGGAGATGCTTCTCTGTAGTCACCGAGAAAGCAGAGGAAATTTATTATTTTTGCTTTCTGCTCTGATTAAAGTTCAGAAAAGAACATAGCCTTTCCCTATCCCTTAATTTGTCTTGAGCTTTGAGAAGAGCGTAGAAGGCAGGAACAAATTGGCCTTTTTATTTTGTTTTATAGTCAGAGGGCATTGATGAAAGATACAATGAAAGAAGAAAGGAAGTGTGTGGTGGGGGTGGTACTTGGCCACTGTTCATGACCCTCTCAGAAGTAGAGTGTAGGGAATTCAACCAATAGAAGGCCTCTGTGCCAAGCAGCGCCTGGATCTCGTAGGTAGGCAGAAAAGACCTGGGCCTTGTTCATTCTGATGAGAAGCTCCGCATGTCAGAGCCCCTGGCAGGCTCACTGCTTTCGCAGCACTGGACCATCATGCTTGATGTGTTGCCTGTTGTTTTGTTTGGGGTTTTTTTGGCAGGTGTGTTTGTGTAATTTGGCTATAGTATTCATAGAGACATTAATTTCCACTTGCTCTGAAGAATCCAAAGCTCTACAGGGTGTCCCAAAATCGCCCTTAAAATCACCACACGTAGGGAAAAAGGGAAATTGTAGCTAAATGTACCTTTAATTACAAAATATTCATTACAAAATTTTTACAAAGAGGTGGCCAATGCATAGAGAATGTTTTGTAAATATTTGGTACAATCATATGGTGATTTTATAGGTGACTTTTGGGATACTTTATACAGATGTTATGTTCTTAATGCTGCTACTTTTAAATATTTTGCCTAATTCACTGGACTGCTATATGGTTTTTTAACAGATTGCTTAAGATATTATTCACATACCTTATAATTCACTCATTTAAAAATATATAATTAAATGGTTTTTAATAGGAATGTAGGATGTATAACTATTATTACATCTAATTTTAAAATACTTTCATCCCCTTCCCCCCAAAACCTCATACTCATTAATATAGTGTCACTGTCATTCTCTTCTATACTCTTATCCATGCTTTGCCCTCCACCCCCTCCCCCAGCCCCAAACCTTAAGCAACCACTGATCTACTTTTGGTCTCTTTAGATTTGCCTGTTCTAGAGATTTCATATAAATGGAATTACATAATATGTAGTCTTTTGTATCTGGCTTCCTTCACTTAGCATTTTCAAGGTTCATCCATGTTGTAACCTGTATTGGTGCTTCATTCTTTTTTATATACCATATTTTATTTTATTTTTATTTATTTTTCTTTTGAGAAAGAGTCTCACTCTATCACCCTCAGTAGTGTGCTGTGGCATCCTAGCTCACAACAACCTCAAACTCTTAGGCTCAAGCAATTCTCTTGCCTCAGTCTCCTGAGTAGCTAGGTCTACAGGCTCTCGCCACAGGGTCTCACTCTTGCTTAGGCTGGTCTCGAACCTGTGAGCTCAGGCAATCCACCCATCTTGGCCTCCCAAAGTGCTGGGATTACAGGCATGAGCCACCGCACCTGGCCCTATTCTCTCATCTACTGATGGACAGTGGATTATTTCCAATTGGGGGCTATTAAGAATAGTGTTGCTACCAGGAGTGGTGGCTCACACCTGTAATCCAGCACTCTGAGAGGCCAGGGTGGGTGGATTGCCTGAATTCAGGAGTTCGACACCAGCCTGAGCAGGAATGAGACCCCATCTCTTAAAAAAAAAAAAAAAAGAAAGAAAGAAAGAAAGAAAACAGTCAGGCGTTGTGGCAGGCACCTATAGTAGTCCCAGCTACTTGGGAGGCTGGGGCAAGAGAGTTGCTTGAGCCCAAGAGTTTGAGATTGCTGTGAGCTATGATACGATGGCACTCTACCAGGACAACTGAGTTGGACTCTGGCTCAAAAAAAAGAATAATGCTGCTTTGAACATTCATGTACAAACATTTGTGTGGACATACGTTTTCATTTCTCTTGGGTATATATACACACATATATGAATGAGTAAGTGGAATTGCTGGGTCAAATGGTAACTTTAACATTTTGAGGAAATGCCAGAATGTTTTTAAGTCTTATATATCTAACACTTATGTATAGAGGTTCCAATTTCTCCATGTCTTCAACACTTGTTGTTATCTGTCGTTTTTATTATAGCCTTTCTGGTGGGTGTGAAGCATATCTCAGTGTGGTTTTGATTTGCATTTCCCTGACAACGAATTATGTTGAGCATCTTTTCATGTGTGCTGTGTGTTTTTATACATCACAGACTATAGACCTAGAATTTAATAGAACCCTACAGATGATCTAGCCTGACCCTTTTCTTTTCTAGATAAAAAAGCTTAAATTCAGAGAGATGAAGGTAAAGGAAGCAATACCC
This sequence comes from Galagoides demidoff, assembly GCA_963574575.1. Classification (NCBI taxonomy): domain Eukaryota; kingdom Metazoa; phylum Chordata; class Mammalia; order Primates; family Galagidae; genus Galagoides; species Galagoides demidoff. The sequence goes on along the minus strand of CAUYQV010154253.1, from coordinate 9,013 downwards.
AAGAGAAAAAACTCTTGGCATTTAGTTTCCCAGGCCTAAATTACTTCATATTTCAGTCATATTTTAAATACAAACCACCATCTTTTCTTTCTTTAATTAAAATATCTAGTTAAGCTATTTCTCAGGCCTGGATATTTTTTAAATAGGATACTAGTAGCAAAATCAACTAACTGTTAAGAAATTCATCTAGCTCCTAGGAAATTCAAAGTAAAAAACTAAAACTCAAGGCAGCACTTAAGGTGAGTAAGGCGCTGGCCCCATATACCAAGGATGGTGGGTTCGAACCCAGCCCCAGCCAAACTGCAACAAAAAAATAGCTGGACGCTGTGGCAGGCACCTGTAGTCCCAGCTACCAGGGAGGCTGAGGTAAGAGAATTGCTTAAGTCCAAGAGCTGGAGGTTGCTATGAACTGTGACGCCACAGCACTCTACTGAGGGCAACGAAGTAAGATTCTGTCTCTGAAAAAAAAAAAGAGTAAAACTCAGCCAGGAGCAATGGCTCATGTTTGTAATACTAGCACTCTGGGAGGCTGAGGCAGGAGACTTTATTTGATTTCAGGAGATTAAGATTAGCCTGAGCAAAATCGAGATGTCCATCTCTACAGAAAAATAGAAAAATTAGCCGGGCATCGTAGCATACACCTGTAGTCTCAGCTACTCAGGTGGCTAAGGTGGGAGGATTACTTAAGCCCAAGAGTTTGAGATTGCAGTGAGCTATGGTGACATCACTACACTCTAACCCAGGTAGCAGAGCGAGACTCTTTCTCGAAAGAAAGTAAAACTGCTTTGTTAATAGTCTTTAAGAAGTTAAGTTTTGGGATTGGACCCTTTCAAAATCTGAAAAATGGAGTTATGTACCAATTTTTACATATGATTTTATAGGGTTCAAGTCCCTCAGAACAAATAGTAGACTGAAGGAGTTTGGGTCCATTTCTTCTACGGTAGACCACCAAATTCTCTGTATAGAGTCTCTTTTCTTATCTTTTGAATCAGAGTTCTCATCCAGATCAGTTGACCTCAGATTCCTGATCCCTTTCAGAGGGTCTGTAAAGTCAAAACTACTTTAATAATAAGGCTAAGACTTTATTGGACTTTTGCACCGTGTTGGTATTTATACTGGTGGTGCAAAATCAATAGTAGATATAATTTCTGTCACCTTAGCCAGAAGCAAGGTGGTAGCATCAAACTGACCTGCCACTTACCTACAGAATAAAACACAAAGGGACAGTTTCACTTAATGGTTTAGGTGAAGCAATAGGATGTGTTGATTTTATTTTATCACAGCCCTTGTTCACACTTCCTTTTACTATTCCATGTGACACAACGGAAAGTTTGCGTAAAGCACCTCGGCTGCATCCTGACATAGTTGCCAGGAGGAAAAACACTTGTGCAACTGAGTTGCATGCTGAACATGCCACATTCTTCCTGGAATACTATTTTTACCTGAAAAATGACAAATAAGCCAGTTATTCGAACTTGAGTATTTAGCAGGCATTTTCTACAAAAACAAACAAAATGAGAGTGTCTCTTTAAGGAAAATAAATATTTGTTGTCACTGGCAATATTTGAGCTTTCTAGGGAAATTTTGTATTTTAGAAAATTCATATCTACCAAGGTGAGCTTCAGCTTCCCAGTGCTGCAGACTGAGTACTTGTTACTGCTGAGCTCAGTGGTGATGTGTATAAATTGGATTCTTCAAGATAAGGTAAAGCGAGTCACCACTTGGAAAAGCCATGTAACTCCGTGAACCAGTATTTTCCAAATGACCGATTATGATGTTACAGAATCCTTCGTGGGTAGAGAGCCATTCAAAGTGCAAAATCCACTGCTGGATTTCAATGTAAGAGAGTACAGACCCTCATTGATAAGGTTTCAGCTCCACATAGGAGCTCACCTTTTACCACCGGTTGAGTTTTGGTATAGTATCAAAGAAGTCCACAGTTATCTGATAAAGCTATTAAATACTCCTCCCTTTTTAACTTCATTTCTGTGTGAAACTAGAGTTTCTCCCTATATTATCACCAGAACAACATTCTGAACACAGAAGCAGATCTGATAATCTAGTTGTGTTCTATTAAACCAGGCATTAAAGAGATTTGAAAAAATGTAAAACAGTGCCACTCTTCTTGCTTTATTTTTGTTTTGGGAAATGTAGTTATTTTTTATAAATGTATGTGATTTATATGAAGGCTTAATGGATTTAGTATTTTTTAAATTTATCTGGTTTAATTTCTAATACAGTCAGTATCAAGAGATATAACTCTGATAAATAAAAGCTCTTTAGAGACCTCAATAATTTTGAGTCATTTAATGGTCTCCTATTGCCAAAAAAGTTTTTAGAACTTCTCTTCTGAAATGATGCTACTCAAAGGCTGCAGCAGCCAGCACCTGGAAGCTTGTTAGAAAGGTAGATTTCCTGGGTACCACCCCAGGCCTGCTGAATTGGACTCTCAAGGGTTGGGTTTCAGTACTCTGTGTTCTCACATACTCTCCAGGTCATTTTTAAGCATACCAGAAATTTAAGAATAATAAGTTTGAATAATCTTTCTATATTTTCTCATCTTTGGTTTGTCAGTTTCCTGAGAGAAAAAACATCATTCTCTTGCATTTCTTCCACTGAGTTCAGCACAATGCCTTCTCCTAGGCTCAGTAAATACTAATCTGATAAGGGGTTTTTTGCATAGACTTGGACATTAAGACTATCTCAATAGTCTCAAATGAATATAACCTGAAAATCAGAAAATCACTTGGTTAGATTGACAGTTGAATTAGATGGCTCAGATGTCCTTCACATCAAAATAGACCTCTCTAGAATTACCCAAATCACTAAATCATTCAAAACGTGCATTGCCTGCCTGCTGCATTCGAGATACCACGCTACCTCTTGGGACCATACCGATGAGTAAGATAAGATAGTCTCTACCCTTACTTGTTTAAGAGATGAGATGAGACAGCACACAAGTCTGTCTGATACAGAGGGTGGTGGTCAGCCTAGGGCAGGCATCCTCAAACTATGGCCCACAGTCCACATGAGGCCCGCTTAGGACATTTATCCGGCCCGCCAGGTGTTTTTGCCGCCACTGCCTGTCCTGCTTAGCAGCCAACTCATCCTAGGGCCCACAGTCTGGCCCTCCAACGGTCTGAGGGACAGTGAACTGGCCCCCTGTTTAAAAAGTTTGAGGACCCCTGGCCTAGGGCCTGGTGAAAAGAAATGCATGGGAACCCTAACCCATCTTTGGGGCATCCCAGAGAAGTGGTACCTACATTGGCAGCCAGTGCTCCAGGACCCACTGACTCAGTGAAAGCTAGATAGACTTAGAGAAGGGAGTGTTCTTAGCAGAGATAACAACCAACCCTGTCAAGGCCCAGAGACCGGAAAATATAAGACATATGTGGGTTTGAGCAAAACTTGGAGCTCCCTAAAGTCTAGATCAGTGGTTCTCCACCTGTGGGTCGCAACCAACAGGAACTGTATTAAAGGGCCATGGCATTAGGAAGGTTGAGAACCACTGGTCTAGATCCTAGGGAGCTTGATAGAACCTGAGGAATTAAAAATGTGTCTGGAGGGCTGATGCCACCCTACTTGCTCTGGTTGCAGTGTGAGAATGGCTGAGAAAGGAAATAAAAATGGAGGTGGAGGACTGGGCTCAGTGGTTCACACTAGCAGGCATGAGATAAGAGTTATCACTTGAGGTCAGCAGTTCCAGACCAGCTGAACAAGAGCAAGACCCAATCTCTACTGAAAATAGAAAAAAATAGTTAGACTTGGTTCTAGCTACTCAGAAGGCTGAGGCAAGAGGGTCACTTGAGCCCAGGAAGGCTACAGTGAGCTATGATGCCACCACTGTACCCTAGCCAGGGCAACAGAGTGAGACTCTGTCTCTAAAAAAAAAGTGGCGGTGGGACTGGTTTGGTGGCTGCTGGAGTTTTTCAGGGAAGCAGTGGCAGAATGAGCCAAGTACCTATGAGGGCAAGAAAAATAGGCAAAAGTGAGAGACAGTGAGGAGGCACCTACAGGAGTGAGGAGTGAGCGGTGGATTTAATTGAGGTATCTGGGGAGAGGAACCAAGGCACAGGTTTCAGACTTTGGCAAGTAGAATGTTGATTTGGGGAAAAAAGCATGGGCCTTGGTATAAGTAAGAAAGTCGTGGGTTTGAATCTTATCTATTATTCAAAGTTCTTTGGGTTACAAGTGGCAGGCACCTAATTCGTTACTGTTTATAATCAAAGGGGAGTTTACAATCAAAGACAGACACTTGGGATAGCTCACAGACTCAGTCCAGATAATTACAGGGACAATTTCTCTCTTCAAGTCCCATGTCCCCTGCTCTCTTGTGTGCATCCTGCCTTCTTGAATGTGTCTCTCTATGATGGTGGCTTCTAGCCATAGAGGAAGAGTGACCTTGCTGACACTTGCCAGAACTCCTAACTCCTGACAATCTTTGAACCCACTGTCATAGCTAGGAAGGTGGGGTATGATGACCGTGCCCTAGGCTGGGTCATGTGCCCACCAAACCACGTGGTTTTGGTAAGAAAGAATTCCCCAAGAGAAGGGGAGGATGTGCTCTTGTGGGCAGAGGAAACAAGCATGTCTAAACCAACTTTCCATCTGCCGATCACGTTACCGTAGGCAACTGGCTTGGTTCTCCTAGCTTCGATTAGTGCAGTAGACAGATGACTATAATGTTTCTTGCCTTACAGAGCAGTTAGCACAAAAGAGGAAACATATAGCCCCCATGACAAAGTTGTCATTCATTTGTCCTCTTTCTTCTCTCTGTACCCTCAGTAGTAGGCTAGAAAGGGATAGCATCCAAGCTTTTGCAGAATGTTTACCAGGTGGATACCTAAATGTAACCTCCTTTCTTCAAATTAGTATAGGTCTTATTTCTAACTCTTGCTCCATATTCTGGATACCTTGAAGTTACTTAACTTTTATGTTTTGTTATTTTAGAAAGTCGAGCTGTGAACTGCTTCATGGAGAATTGGTTCCATTATTTTAAGTAATTATTGGATGATTCAAAATACATGGTCTCCAGTGTGATTTCATGTTTATAACATGTAAATAAATTCAAACTCGAAAGAGCAAGTTGTGAAATATTATACATAGTACAGTTACACTGTAGATTTACTGAAATTTTTATAAATTTTAATATGGTCATATACCACATTTGTCATCAAAAATTAATAAAGATGTGTTTTTCTTTCTAAAAACAAAAAAGGACCCCAAACTCTGCATATAATAGGAGTACTATTCTTGTCAGGAGTCATGTTGGGTTTCCAGGGAAAACAAGTTCATTACATTATTTTAGTCTGTATTGCCTATAAATGATTAAGACATTGACTTACAGGTTTTATCAGCGTAGGCATTTTTCTGAGGATCTTTTTTCTGGGTCCTTGGGAGAAGTTTCAAACCCCAAATGCCCAAGATGATTGTCTTGTGCTTCACTTAAGGACTGATGTTGGACACTTTTCCTTCCTCTATTTTTATATCTGTGTTCTGGAAAATATTACTTGTAAGGGTGATGATAGTTTGGAAGTGGCAGAGGAAAGAATGTTTTGAATTAAAAGGGCTAGTATGTTAACCAATGGAATTTCAAGTAGTCTGCAAATATATTTCAAATGAGGATTTAAATCATGTAGTCCCCTTTTTGTTAGTCATTGTTTGCCAAGGTTATAATGACATGTATTCATGAAAGGCTAAAGGTAGATTAAAAAATAAAGTATTGGGACTCAGCTCCTGTGGCTCAAGCGGCTAAGGCACCAGCCACATACACCTGAGCTGGCAGGTTCGAGTCCAGCCGAGGCCCGCCAACAACAATGACGGCTGCAACCAAAAAATAGCCGGGCATTGTGGCGGGCACCTGTAGTCCCAACAACTTGGGAGACAGAGGCAGGAGAATCACTTGAGCCCAAGAGTTAGAGGTTGCTGTGAGCTGTGATGCACACAGCACTCTGTGCAAGGTGACAGCTTGAGGCTCTGTCTCAAAATAAATAAATAAATAATTGGGCCGGGCACAGTGGCTCATGCCTGTAATCTTAGCATTCTGAGAGGCCGGGGCAGGTGGATCACCTGAGCTCAGGAGTTCAAGACCAGCCTGAACAAGAGTGAGACCCTATCTCTAAAAATAGCCAGGCATCATGGCAGGTCCCTGTAATCCTAGCTACTCAGGAGGCTGAAGCAAGAGGATCTCTCGAGCCCAAAAGTTTAAGGTTGCAGTGAGTTAGGATACCATGGCACTGTACTGAGGGCAACAAAGTAAAGACTCTGTCTCAATAAATAAATAAAAATAAAGTATTGAGGTCATTAAACCTAAAATGTCTGATTTTGAATCAAAAGTTTAATTTATTATCTCAAACAAGAAGCAGCACAATTAATCAAAGTATGCACCTAAACTGTTGACACAGTTTTGCTATCTTAACAGTAGCTTGTTTATGCCAGAAGCCTGGCGAGCAGGTGGTGATGAAATCATGAAAGGCCTTTCCATTGCTTGTTGAGAACTGAATATTTTTCCTTTCAAGAAGTGGTCCAAACCCTGGAAGAAGTGGTAGTCAGTTGGTGCAGGATCTAGTGAATATGGTGGATGACAGAGTTTCCAAGTCCAGCTTCTGTAGTTTGAGCAGCATTGTTTGTGTGACAGCATTGTCTTGCAAGAGGATTGGCCTGTCTTATTGACCAATATTACCTGCTTAACTGCAAGCAACCTTATTGTCCAACTGGTTGCAGTAAATATTTGCTGTAACTAATTGAAGTTGTAGTGGATAATGCCAGTGCTGGACCACCAAACAGACACCATTAGATTTTTCGATGAATGTTTGGGTTTGGAGTATGTTTTGGCACTTCATCTTTATCCAACCATTATGCCAAAAACTTGGAAATGTCAAGAAGAGTTCATTTTTTCATCACAATACAGTGTAGAAATGGTTTGCCTTTATGTCGTGACAGCAAGCAAAGGCAAGCTTCTAGATGATTTTGCTTTTGACACTCATTTAATTCATGCAGAACCCATCCATCCGGCTTCTTTACCTGGTCAGATTATTTCAAATGGTCCAGGATTGTTGGGATAGAAACAACAACCCTTACTTACCTTGCTGCTAATTCATGCATGTATTGAGTTGGATTCGCTTCCACTACATCTTTCAGCTCATCATTATCTACCTTGGTCACAGGTCACCCATATGGCTCATTTTGAAGATTAAAATCACCAGACTGGAACTTCTCAGACCATCTATATACTGTGCATTTATTAGCCACATCCTTCCCAAACACTTACTGATATTTCAAGCTGTCTATGCTGCATTGTTTCCAAGATGGAATTCATATTCAAAAATAACACAAATTTTTTACTTATCCATAGTTTCACAAAAATTGATTTAAAAATAATTTGAAAGATAACCACAAAGCCAAAACATGCATTTGAAAGAATGCAATAAAAACAAAAGATGGGCGGCACCTGTGGCTCATTGAGTAGGACACCAGCCCCATATACCGTGGGTGGTGGGTTCAAACCCGCCCAGGCCAAACCGCAACAAAAAAAATAGCCGGGTGTTGTAGTGGGCACCTATAGTCCCAGCTACTCAGGAGGCTGAGGCAAGAGAATCACCTAAGCCCAGGAGTTGGAGGTTGCTGTGAGCTGTGATGTCACGCACTCTACTGAGGGCGATAAAGTGACTCTTTCTCTAAAAAAAATAAAAATAAAAACAAAAGAAGTGTCAAAGTGAAATGTCAGTGATAACAGCTGTCAAACTTAGTACTTAAGGAAATTGGACATTTCATACTTGGTAACCTAATACTTTGTGAAATCTAGAGAATGATTTTTCTACTTTAAATATCAGCAAGCAGGCTGGTCATGGGCTAGGCCTGTAATCCTAGCACTTGGGAGGTCTGGAGAGTGGATTGCCTGAGCTCACCAGTTTGAGACCAGCATGGGTCAGTCTATTTAAGAAATGGTTTCCGGTGTCTCTAAAAACAGCCAGGTGTTGTGGGTGCCTGTAGTCCCAGCTACTCGGGAAGCTGAGGCAAGAGAATCACTTAAGCCCAAGAGTTTGAGGTTGCTGTGAGCTATGAAGCCATAGCACATAGAGTGAGGACTCAGAGGGCGGCAGATAAATAAATAAAATAACAGCAAGATTTGTTCTTATATTTTGAGATTATCTTTTGATGTTTTTTAATTATATCAAAATACAGTGATAAAATTATATCAAAAATACATGCTTAAGTAGTATTTGTATTTCTCAGATGATTCATAAATGCATATAGACACAACCTCAAAATATGCAATGGTTACTTTCTTTTTTTTTTTTTTTTTTGGTTGCAGTTGTCGTTGTTTAGCAGGACCAGCCCAGGCTCGAACTTGCCAGCTTCGGTGTAAGCTGAAGTGCCCTACTCACTGAGCTATGGGCACCAAGCCACAATAGTTTCTTTATCCTCCAAAAACATGACTTTATGCCCTCATCTTTGCAATCTGTCGCTGGCCTTACTTTCTGTCTCCAGCCAGCATTACTCTTTTCTCTATCTCATCATTTTGTCTTTTCCAGATTGTCAAATAGGTGGATTCAGACAATATGTAGCCTTCTAAGTCTGGCTGCTTTCACTTAGTGTAAGACATTTGGGATTAATCCATGTTGTTGAATATATCAGTAGTTCCTTTTAATTATTTAGTGTTGCTATACAGAAGTGTCACAATTTATCCAGTTCCTAAGTTGAGGGATATTTGGGTTGTTTCCAGTTTGAGGTAATAAAGCTGGTGTAAATATTTATATATAAGTTTTGGACATAGTCATGTGTTTAATTTGGGTAAACATAAGAATAGGACTATTAGGTCTTAAGCTATGTATATGTTTAACTTTCTAAGAAACTGCCAAACTGGCTCAGCGCCTGTGGCTCAATCGGCTAAGGCGCCAGCCACATACACCTAAGGTGGCGGGTTCGAATCCCCAGCCCGGGCCCACCAAACAACAATGATGGCTGCAACCAAAAAATGGCCGGGCGTTGTGGCGGGCGCCTGTGGTCCCAG
>CAUYQV010154251.1:0-25286 GCA_963574575.1 Galagoides demidoff | reverse complement strand
GCTCACAGCAACCTCCAACTCCTGGGCTCAAGCGAGTCTCCTGCCTCAGCCTCCCAAGTAGCTGGGACCACAGGTGCCTGCCACAATGCCTGGCTATTTTTTAGTTGCAGCCGTCATTGTCATTTGGTGGGTCCAGGCTGCATTTGAACCTGCCACCTTAGGTGTGTGTGGCTGGCACCTTAGCCACTTGAGCCATAGGCACCAAGCCTATCCAGCGTTAATATGTTATGATTTAGTGGTTGAGAGAAGTCTAGAGGAAGTTCTATCTGTTTAGGGAATGTGAACCTTCAAAATCAGAGGGAATATCTCCACCAATACTCTTCATTGAAGTATCTGGCAATAAGGTGAACTCACACTTGAGCTTTGTTGACACAGTTCACCTTTACAGGGGAAAGTTAGGCTCAGCTCAGTCCTCATCTGGGATGATCATGTAGGATGTTTGTTACTCAGCAGTGCCTTTATAAAAATTTTCACTGTATCACCACGTTTTATTGTACAATAGAAACATTTATCATTCAGCAAATATGACGTGCTACTCTATAGTTCTAAGTCCCCTGGCAGTTAGGGAGATTGTGTTAGATTATGTTTGGTAGGTGAGCCAAATTCATTTCACATTGTGAAAAGTATTTCTCTTTGGGATCAAAGCATTTAAGAACTAGAATCAGACCTTTCAGCCCTCTCCCCTGCTACACTGACCAAGGAGATGTACAGAGGGTACAGCTCCATCACCCTGGGTCTCTGAGTAATTACATGCCCCAGAGTTCTCTGCTGACCTCCTTTGGACAGGTTGCATTGACAAGAAATAAACTTATGTTAAGTCACCAGAATTTTCTAGCCCATCCAACTAATAACATGCTGTAAATATTTGGAGGGCATTGTGAAGTATGTGCAAGTTCTGTCTTCTCAACTTGTATATAAAGGGTTCAAAGAACAGGGGGTGACTAACACATTTAACTCATTCCTCTCACCCTAGTACTGGTACCTTATGCTGCCAGAACCCAATTACAATTTTGCAAAGCCTCACATCTCAGAAATGCACCCAACACTAGCCCAGAGGTTCTCTAGTCTCTCCCTCCTCATTTGTAAAATCTTCACTAGCCTTCTGTGGCACATGGTATAAAGTTCCAAATCCCTGACATGATCCTTGGATCCGGCTCAGCCTGGCCCTGGCTCTTACTCTCACTAGACTCATTTCTCATGGTTCTCCCCCACATGCACTTTGTTCCAGCCACACTTGTCCTCTCTGTTCCTTAAACATGCCTCGTTCCTTCCTGCCTCAGGATATTTGCAAAAGCTCTTCCTTGGCCAAGAATGCCATATCTGTATCTTTTCACCTAAATAAGTCCCAGTTGTCTTGCAGGTTTCACCTTCCTCAGGAGTATCTTTTTTTCATGACCTCCCCAACCAAACTCGGTTATGTGCTTCTACCTCACCCTGTACATCCACCCTCCAGGCATCATTTCATTGTGATTAAACAATACGTTGTATAACCATTTGTTTAATGTCTTTCTTCACACTGAGCTATAAAGCCCAAGGGGCAGGAATTATGTTCCTGTGGGGCCTCACACAATTTCTGGTACCCAGAGGACTCTTAATAGATGGGGCATAATCAGTGATTATGATTTAATACTGAGATGAATGAATGGATGGTCAGTTCTCAGGGTCTAAATCAATTTCTCCCAAACTTTAGTGTATGTCAGTCAGAATCACCTAGGAGCCAGTGTCAGCCACATACACCAGAGCTGGCAGGTTCGAATCCAGCCCAGGCCAGCCAAACAACGAAAACAACTACAACCAAAAAATAGCCAGGTGTTGTGGTGGGTGCCTGTAGTTCCAGCTACTTGGAAGGCTGAGGCAAAAGAATCACTTAAGCTCAAGAATTTGAGGTTGCTGTGAGCTGTGATGCCATGGCACTCTACCAAGGGTGACATAGTGAGACTCTGTCTCAAAAGAAATAAAAATAAAATTGAAGTAAAATATACATAATACTGCATTTTCCGTTTTAACCATTTGTAAGTGTATAATTCAGTGGCATTAAGTACAGTCACATTGTTATGCAACTATTACCACCATCCATGCACAGAACACTTTGGTCTTGCAGAAGCTCCCTATCCATTAAACAATAACCTCCCAGAACCCAACCCCCCCAGCTTCTGGCAACTGCCATTCAACTTTCTTTCTCTATGAATTTGCCTCCTTCTAGAGGGCTTTTTAAACACAAATTGCTAGGCTAGACCCAAAGCTTCTGATTTAGTAGATCTGGTGTGGAGCCTAAGAATTTACATTTCCTTTTTTTCTTTTAAAATAAATTTTTCTTGTGGCACTTGTGGCTCAAGGAGTAGGGCACTGGCCCCATATACCAGAGGTAGGGGGTTCAAACCCAGCCCCAGCCAAAAATAAAATACTAAAAAAATTTTTTTTCTTTTTTCTTTTTTTTTTAACCCTCAAATTCCATAACAGATTACGATTACATCCCTAATAAGTTTTCTTGAAAATCTCTGCCCCAAAACATCCCTAGGTTGACATCTCCTACTGAGTTTTTATCATATCTCCTGTGCACGTTAGGAGTTCAGAACACATTGGTGGCAGATGGGTTGATTATACTCAGTTGTGCATGAAAGAACAAGTGAGTACTTTACAGTGAGGTGTAGTATCTCCTTGCTATTCATTATATGCAGCTGGAGAGATTAAAAATAAAAATACAAATGCCTGGGCCTCACCATACACAAATAGAATAAAGTCTCAAGGAGTGGGACCCAGGCATCAGAATTTGTTCAGATTTTCCAACTGATTCTGTGTGAAGTCAAGGTTGGAAATTACTGAGTTAAGGGACAGAAGTGGAGGAAGGAAGATCCAAAGAGGCAGATGGAAGTCAGAAAGGAAAACACCCCCAGGGACACCCCTTGATTTTTGTAGAAATGCTTCTGTGACCTCAGTGTGGAAATGATTCTTTGCCAAGCCCTCCAAGTAGGGGAGCAGCACCTTCCAATTAAAAAACCCAGTTCTCTAGGGACCAGTTTTTGCTGTTCTCATAGGTTTGGATTAATGGGAAAAGATTCTCACACAGGGGTTGACCTCTTCCTAGTCAACTTCCCCTCAGGCTATTATTTCTGGACATCACATTGTATTTCCAGGAGTATACAAAGTTATCTTCAGGTGTATACTGCATTTTTCTTTTATCTCTGCTCTAATTCAAACATCATCTTGGAGTTTTCTGGGCAACTTACTATTATGTGGTCTTTTCTGTATTTGTTTAAAGTAGGAAGATCTTTGGTCAACATGCAGAGCACCTCACTGAATTAAAGGTGGTGAATGAAGTCTTCAACCTGCTTTAATCTGCTTACCAAATTTCCTAATCTGAACAACTGAATCTTGGCAGCAATAGTCATAGGTCACTGCTACCCAAAGTGTGGTCCATAGACTGGTGCCAACCATGGACTGTTACTGTTCTGCAATGAAACTGATACAGGATCTGAGACTAAATATTTAGAAAACATCCATGTCAATCTGACCAATGATGTGACATCCAAGTACGTGATTAGTGGACTTGCCTTGGCAAAGAGGAAAATGATCAATCCAGGCATTGCTGGCCTGAGTGGTGAGTTGCAGGTCGTGTGAGCTGTGGATGTTGTTGCCTCATAGGGCTGCATGTTGATCTATAATTCAGCTATCTTGCTATTTTTCATTTGTGTGTTCTAACAGGAACATGTGGTATTTTGTTATGAATTTCTTCAGTGTTTCTCTGATAACGACTGAAGTTGAGCTCCTCTGTTTGTGTTTATTGACCTTATGTGTATTCTATTTAAGTGCCTGTTCAAGTGTCTTGCCCATTTTTCTATTGGGTTTTATTCTTCTTTGAATTGGACAGTAGTTTAATATTCTGGCTGAAATTTTTTTGTTGTATATATGACTGATGGAAATTAAATGGAAGCAGTCCCTCACTCAAATGGCTTCAGAAACAAGGTCACTGTGAATTAATGCTGTGGCCCTGTCCATAACAAAACTGTGTGGGTTTCTTTTTGAAGATCAGAGAAAGGAGCTAAGAATTGACTCTAGAGCTCCTTAGTCAGAACTCTTAAAGTTGCAAGTATCAGATGCCCAATTCAAACTGGTTCAAGGAAGGAAAGGAATTCCAATGGACAGAACTGGAATAGATTCAGGCATGTCTACATCTAGGTAGTCAAAGGTTCTCTCCACTAACCCTCCCAGTCTCTTCCTCAGCATCCTCTGTGTGGACTTTGTTTTCTGGAAAAATCTCTCTCTGTTGCAGAGAAGCGGCCCCCCAAACTCCAGGCCTATAAGGTTGAAAGATATCCTCCAGCCTGAAAGGTATCCTTTGTCTCTCAATGTCTGTGTATATATCCCCAGAGGACTTTGATTGGGTATACTTGAGTCATAAGCCTACCATGGGACCATTCTAAGGTCTGGATCATCCCTCTACTAGGGGACACAAAACTCTGAGCCCAAGAGTCTCTACCAGGGAATGTACCGTAGGGTAAAAGAGGGTCCGTTATCAAAGAAAAGGGATGCAGGCTGAACCCACAAATAACAGGTATCCACCATCCCAAATATGACAGCAAAGGGGAACCTTGGAAAGCTTTGGAGCAAGGCTTAGTGGTAGATGTTTGTGTGGAGGCAGAGGAGGAGGAAAGTGTGTTCTTCATAAAGATCATGGCCAGTGTGGTACTGGAAGGCATCTCTCCAAAGAGGGAGAAGAAAGAAAAATCTATCAGAGAGGCCCCAAGTTTAGGCTGAAAGAGGCCAACTTAATATAATCAAGTGTAGTCAGTGAGTAATGTAGGGGAACTGTGCCAATAAGAAGAATAAATTAAAGATTGCTCCATTTTAAGACGACTTTAAGAACTTAGCATGTTCAAAGAAAAAAAATCAATGCCCAGTAGAAATTTCCTTCAATCAGTTATGATAAAAAGATGAGGAAGTCTTTATTTCTATGTGCAAAATCTATTGCTCCACCAAGAGCTTCGATGCTCCTTGGGGTTGCTGCCCTGGTGGGACAAGGAAGTCCAGGTCTGTGAGCTTGTCTATCCCAGTCTGGTCACCAGCAAGCGTGGGCAGGATGTATCCATGATGAAGGCAGGCCATTTTAAGTCCTCTGTTAGTCTTGGGCACTTTCTAATTTTGACAGGCCCACCTCACATCTCATTAAACATATTAAAGGCACTCACATTATAGGAAAATTTACTTTTTTGCCCTAAAAAAATGCAAAGGCTTTTCATAATTTTGTTTTGGAAATTATATGGCTGTAAGTCACTCATTTATTTTGTAATTAGCCATGGTTTCTCAGGTTTTGCAGCTAATTGTGCATGGCAAAGCAAAGAAATAAAAACCTAACCTACAAATTGTATTTAAGTGCTGTAAAATTTTAATGCATACTAAATTTAACAAGTAATGACATTCATATATGTTAATTAAACATTTTTTTATTTTTAGTTTGTGCTTTGCTCTCAGTATTTCAGATCTTAGGAACTTTTGTGACACCTTCTCCAAAGATTGTGGGGCCCAGTGCCTACAGCAATCTGGGTGAAATGGACTCACATACATAGGGCTGGCACATGGCAGACTGGACAAACCCTGCTTCAGTTGTTGGGGGTTTGATGTTGAATGAAGGACACAGTCCTTTCCCTTCTGAATTTAGGGCTCACTAGAGCCTTATCTTCAGTTTTTAAGACTTCATTAAGCAGCTGGGTGCTGGGTTTTTTCAGCCAACTGTCTTTTTATAAAAGAGTTCTGGTTCAGGGATACCAGACTTGATATCGTGGACCAGAGTTTGTGTCTAGGCTGTACCCAAAGTATCTAACCGTATAGCATGGAGGGATAATTTGGCCTCTCAGGACTTAATTTCCCCATCTATGAGATGGAGCCAACAATATCAGTTCATCTTCTCTTGTAGTTTTTCTTTTTGAAGACCAAATGAGGAAATCTACAAACAATTCCTTATTGAAAAACACCAGACATCATAATAACATAAGACAGCTCAGAGCCCCTCTCAATCTGGCTGCACTTGGAATCATCTAGGGCAGCGGTTCTCAACCTGTAGGTCGCAACATTAGGAAGGTTGAGAACCACTGATGTAGGGCGGGCGTCCACAATCTATGGCCCGCAGGCCACATGCAGCCTGCCTAGGACATTTATCTGGCCCGCCGGATGTTTATGCCACTGCTGCCTGTCCTGTTTAGCAGCCGACTCGTCCCGGGGCCGCAGTCCGGCCCTCCAACGGTCTGAGGGACAGTGAACTGGACGCCTGTTTAAAAAGTTTGAGAACCCCTGATAGGGGCTTTTAAAAGAGGCTCAGCCTGGGCTCCACCTGAGACCAATTCAATCAGAATTGCAGGGGAGTGAATGCAATGATTTTTTTTTTTTTTTTTTTTTAGGGTAACTCCTCCTAATGTGCAGCTGATGTTGAGAACAGAGATGCCCAGTGAGGCTGCCAGGTCAGTGGTGGCAGTCACCGTGCCCAACCTAGACTAGTCCTGCAGAGTGACTTTTCTAGCTTTTTGGCAATCAGTTATGTGAGTTTGGGAAAAGCCATCTGGGCTTGTGTTTCCCAGGCTTCCAGTTTCATTGGCCACGCACATGGGTGAGTTTGAGTCATGGACAGTGAGCTGGACTGATGCACACCCCTGCCTGGCCTTACCTAATGTGTTAGTTCCTAAGGCTGCTAAACCCATAAACTGGGTGGCTTAAAACAACAGAAATTTATTCTGGAGGCCAGCAGTCTGAAGTGTAGAGGTGGGTGGGGCCATGCTCCTCCAGAGGCCCTGAGGGAGGATCTTCTCTCCCCTGGTTCCAGCTGCTGGTGGCTTGAGGCGTTCAGTGGCTCCTGGCAGCCTCATTCCAATCTCTGCCTGTCTCCACGTGAGCTTCTCTTCTGTCTGTTATTTTTTCTCCTTTCTTATCAGGACACTTGTCAGTGGACTTAAGGCCTACCTAGTTAACCCAGGATCATCTCATCTTGAGATCCTTAACTTAATTAGACTTGCAAACACTCTTTTCCCAAGTAAGGTCACATTCTTTGGTGCTGGGGTTAGGATTCAGGCCTACTTTTGGTGTGGGGCACAGTGTAACCCACAGCATCCCCAGATCACCTGACTTAGGGGCAGACATTCTTCCCACCATCATCCTTTTAGCACTCCCTCCAGTTCTCTTGCTTCTCATCAACATACTGCTCATGGGAGGAGAATGTTAAGGATGTTACTAGGTTTGGACTAAATTACAACTCACAAAGGGATGGCGTGAGGGCTTATGTATTCTAATGTCAGGGTTTGGTGGCTGGACTATGAGAAACCTACATTCTCACCAGAGGTGAGAGAGTCTTGCATTAATTGCCACCCCTCGGCCAGGCTGGAAATCATATGTGTGGTTTTGCTTGGCTCTCAAGACAACCAGCCATTTATATTTGAGAAAATCAAGTATGGAATAGTTTCTCGGGCGGATGAGATTTGAGGGTGAACTTATTTGGTTGGTGATTCCAGGAAAAGCTGGTGACAGAGTAGAGAGGGAAGTGGAAGGAAGTCCAAGCCAAGTGTGCCAGGGAGCAGGATGGTGCTGAGGCCGCCGGGGACCTCCAGAGGTTGGGTGGAGTAAGGGGTAGAGAAATTGGAATGCTGCTGTACCAATGCCCATCTGGCCGGGTTTAGGACATTTTCAGAGGTATTAACTCTAGCTTGCCCTGCTAACAAGCAAAACAAGCTCTGATGGCCAGAGAGAGCTTCAGACAAAGAGTTGGCAATAGGAAGCACTGGTGCCAAGGAAAAAAGGCTTAGGCTGAGGGGGTCAGGGTGGGGCGCCCAGGCTATCTGCTACACAATGCCAAAGCCTTTGCTTTTTCAGTCCTGCCACCATGCTTTGCACCCAGGGCAGGATGTGTGTGTGTGTGTGTGTGTGTGTGTGTGTGTGTGTGTATGTGCACATGTGTATGTGAATGCAGACTTGTGCTCTGATACCTGCCCTGCAACCAGTTCTTGCTGAAATCCCGTGCTGTTTGCAAGACTTCCTGAAGCCCAAGGACTTGGAGATCAAGTCCAGAAGATTCTTCCCTTGGATGCCTCTGCAGTATGTGTTTTTGTGTGATGGGTTCTATGTGACCCGGTGACATGCATCATATTTGAAATATTTCCACTGCTGACAAAATAAATCAACTTTGCCCACTGTAGCGCTCGGCTTATTAGGGGAAAATGGAAAAGGGGCATTAAATATTAATGCTGCATATTTTCCTCTCCCTTGGCACTTTCTGTGCCGCTGATCACTGCCCAGCCAGCGCGGCTTTCTGTCTTTTTTCTCCCAAGGATGATCAGGGACAGGTGGGACCGTGACAAGGCAGTGAGTGCAAGCACGTGTGGTGGCACTGCCATGGGTCCTCTGGACTCAGCTTGGACTCAGCCCTGTCTCCGTCAGATGCCAAGCACTGTAGCACCCTGAGACTTCATCCCTCGTTTTGCCACTCCTCGTGTGCAGCGTGGAGCATTCATGGGGAGGAGTGACTGCAATTTCTTGAAGGAAGGGTGGCTTCAGAGGAGGCAGGTTGGGATAAATGAACCTCAGAGAGGCAGCAGATTAAGCCTGAGCTAACGGACAGTGGAGACCTCTGGCTTTGCCTCCTAGGGTATTAATTTTCAGTGAACATTCAACAAAGCCACTCTCACTTCTAAACCCAGTGAGGAGGTGTGTGTACACAGCTTTTAGGCCCCAGAAAGAAATTCTTCTAGAGATGCTGGTGTTTCATTTGGCTAATTTGTGGAAACCTCTGCGCAAAAAATCAAACGAATCCCCTAAGAGGAATTCTTTTTTAGAATGCTGGGTAGTTCGATTTCTTAGTTGTTTTTCAAATTAATTTTTTATTATACAAGTAGTGCATTAATCCAATTTTGTAAAAATTAAATCATTATGCATAAGGCTACAGCAGCTCCCTGCCAGCATCAGGTCCCGACGCCCCCCACCCGTCTCCTTCCCTGAAAAGGGAGTGTTGCATCTTAGGGCAGCATGATTGTGATGAGCTGCACTTGGGCGGATGTGTGTGTATGTGTGTGTTTTGGAGGCTCCCTCTGAAAAGCACTGCCATCATTTTCAGGTGAGATCTCCTGGAGTTTGGCCTTCTGACTGCTCTCTCTTGTCCCCAGACATCCATCCTCTTCCGCCCATGCCATTTACACAGGAGTCTGATGGATTCTTCCAATGACAACTTTAATCTGCATCTGCACTCTGGAGGTTCTGAGGGCTGTCTGTATCTTAAGGCACCAGAGCTGAGCTGTTCCATCTGGCTTTTAATCCCACCTCTGTCCCCTTCTGCCCACCTTGCTGCCTGGCCCTGACCCTCTTATGTCTAGTCAGGGCTGCCCTCCTCTGGGGCAGCATAAACATGCCTGTGGCCCATGTCTGGGCCTTTGCACCTGCTGCTCCTCTCTGGATTATGCTCTTGTCTCAAGACCAGATGTCCTCTGCAAAGCCCTTTGTCTCCATGTTGGTGCTGCTGCCCTGTCTTCCTAGAACTCATCTCCAGTTAGCACAGAGGGGTGGGGACTAACAGTTCTCTGCAGGGCAAATTTGTTCATATTCTCTCCTGAGTCATGGAAACTCCTGTGGGGCAGAGTCAGTCTTCATGTTCATCATGATAATCACAGTTGTTGAGGCCTCCACAATGCCGGGTTTTGGGGACTTCCCATTTGTTATCTCACTTGTTCCCATTTCTGCTTAATTCTTGGCTAGGGATCTGTGGCTGGGAGAGGTTGTGTCCTTTGTCAAAAGTCCCATAGCCAGTATGGGTCACAGGCAGGATTCGACCCCAGGGCTGACTCCCAAGCTCACAAAAAATAAGAACAAATAAGTGATGTGTGCCTAGTGCTTCATGCACCCTTAAAAATAAGGGTGGCCTGAGCCCTAGACAGCCCACATCTGTATCCATGCACAGGACCTAAACGGTGAGCCCTCTAGTCTGTGGTCCCTTTGCTCAGATGCTTGGAGTTAAGATCTGAAGGGCCTGGGGGAGGGCTGCCTGTCAGGTGGGCTGGGGCCTCCAGGGACCCCGGCAAGGCTGTCAGCAATTTAGGTTAAATGAGCGTCCAAAGGCCAGCGCCGCGGAAAGATCATGGGACGACATTATCCATGGTTGTTTACAAGTGAGAGTGAGAAACTCCTCAGTGGCTTTCTTCAGGAGAGAAGGCACATCCCTGGAGGGGAAATTAGGCAAATTGTGTGCCTGTTTGGGCCATGCAGGCTCCAGGCCTCATGGGGAAATTAACTTGTCACTGGCTTGGCTGTCACTTGTGCTCCTTCCATGGCCTCCCGTGTTTCAGCATCATTGCAGCCGCAGGGAGATCCATGTGCATGATTCCTCACGCCCTGCGCTTGTATCTGGCTGGGCACAGGGGCTTCATTTAGGGCATATCGCGGTCTGGCTGGAATGTTCCAGCCCCTGCTCTGATGATTCGCTGTGTTCCCGCAAAGGACGACGATACCCTGTCCTCTCATCTGCACCTGTCAAAGCCTCCTTCACCCTTTAGGGCCCGTGAGTTCTCCTCTGTTGAGCCACTCTCTATCACAGTGTTTTTTAACCTTTATCTCACAGCACATTGAACCTATAGTTAAACTCCCACGGTACACTTAAATTATGTTGATCAAAAAAAAAAAAGGAGTAAAAAAAAAGAATATACTTACTATGCTTTGAACTTCTTTCAAAAATAATTTAACTAATGATCTTTAAAATTTTTCCCAGCACACCTAAGAGCCTCTACAGCACACCAGTTGAAAATCATTGCTCTGCGCATTCTGTCTCTCCCACTCAGGAGGAAGGACTGTGAGAGATTTATTTAACCCATCCCTTATTTTGATGATTTCCATTCTTCTCTATTACAAACCATGAAGGTAGGAACATTTGCCTCGCAAATCTTTGAAAACATCCTGGATTATTTATTTAAGATAAAATTAGAAGTGAATTTGTTGAATCAAAAGTTAATAATGTCTAGTTAATTCTTAACCAAGGGACATTTGATATCTTCCAAGTATTATTCTAGATAAGAGGTTGACAAACTGCAGCCTGCAGGCCAAATCCAGCTCATTGCCTGTTCTTTAAATAAAGTTTTATTGGAACGCAGCATGTCCATCCATTCACCTATGCTTTATAGTTGCTTTTTGCTCTCCAGTGGCACAGTCAAGTCATTACAATGAAGACTGTATTTTTAGCTACAGTGAAGGTCATTTTCTACACACTTAAAGTATTTACTATCTGGCCTTTTACAAGGACAATAACACTGTTCTCCGGCAAGAATTTATATGGCTCCTGAGCTTGTTCTAAGTTTGAGAAAAAAGAGCAAGCATAGCTGTAAGGCATCGGTGACCCTCTAGGGTGACCTAGCTGTCAAATTCAATGCTAACTCTTCAATCTTTACCTTCTTAACTCTTTTGCATATTTCAAACAATACACTACTTCCTGGGTATTGAAATGTTTGCCTTTTCTGTCCTCAGCAACATTCTTCTCCAAGTCCTTACAGAATTTCCTTCTTATCAGTCTGCAATATAGTCCAGTGGTTAAGAGCTAGACCACTGGCCTAGCTTGAAATCCCAGCTCTTTTGTTTACTAGTATTTGACTTTAAGCCTCAATTTCACTTTCTGGAAAATGAGTCTAATCAATACCTATGTTTGAAGTGTTGCCATCTCTATGACCAACAGATAACTAGGTACTCAATAAAAGACAGCTGTTGTGTCTCAGGTACCTTTCCCAACATCTCTCCTTGTCTACTTTCTTTGAAATGATGGTGTTCCCAAGGGTTATCTTTTCTTTCCTGCTCGATTGGCTGAGTCCCCTCTGCCCTTCCTGGGTTTCATATATAACCTGTCAGTAGGAAACTTTTGTAAATTTCAGATCATTACATGGTGGTCAATAATACCCCAATTAAGAAACTCATGTAAACATTTATCTAAAGCCATCATAAAACTTATAATAATAATTGTTAACCTTCCCCCTTACAAAAACCTAAACTTACAATAAACCTTTATTTGATCTAAATAAAAATGTTTGTCTCAACTTAGTTTTTCTTCTCATTTCTTACCCACCTCATGCACTCCCCACCAAAAATATGTGTGTGTGTATATATATGTGTGTAAAACAATTTCTGATAATTTCCTAGGATTTAAATTTGCCAGGAAAAACATGAATCTCGTTTCTTCCAGCCAGAGGATGCTTCCAGGAGGTTTGAAGGCACATCAGTCTCGTCTTCCAAATCATGGATCATCTCCAAAGTATTTAACTGCAATCAATTATTGAGTTTTTAACGTTGCCTGATTTTCCTTACTCCCTAAAAAGAAACAAGAAACAAAGAGCAAGTGCACACATACATATTCCAGGAGACCTGGCACTCCTTATTGTGAGCCACTTATCATGATCCAAAAGATTTACTCAGAGGTATAATTAATTGGAACTTATTTCAGTGGAAGTTATTTCCCTTCATCTCATTACAGAAACAAAAGAAGATTATAGGCCAGGGGATCCATGAGGTTTCAAGAGAGCCTATTGATGAATGAAGTTGGAAGGAGTTGACACACGGTCAGAGATGGTTAACATCCAGAAATTCTTACAAAGAAACAGCAATTCTTTTCCATTAATCCTGCCTTGCCTCTTTGATCTTGAATGGTACCATGGCTGGGAGTTAAATACAAAGCTACCCTGGCGTTAAAGGCCCTCAAAAATCTTGCCCTGGAGAAGGATTCTTCAAGAACTTAGAAGATTAAAAATAACAACCACCACAATAATACTAATAATAATAAAAAGAAAAAACCCAAACCAGTCAAACAAACAAACCAATAAAACAAAAACCCAGAAAAGGGCAAACACGCAGAGAATCCTTTAGGAAAGTTTTATAGCTGTTAGATTATGAATCTGCCATTTAAATAAGGACACCCACATTAAACTTGTCACCCCAGTTACAGTGGATCAAGTTGGGACTATAAACCTTGTGACACTGACACAGTTGCTTCTTCTTGTAAGATGAAGAAATTAAGGAGAGCGTTGGGAGAAGATACAGTTTGGGGGGGCACTTGAAGGATTTTTCTTTTGTACTTTTCATTTTTCCTAAGGTTTTAAGAGCTTCTCCAAAACTCCTGGAATTTCAAGAAAGATATATTAGGGAAATTTGAGAGTCCCAACATTTGAGATGCTAAAAATTAGAAGGGCCTCAGCAGACATCTATTCTTGCTTTGTATTTATTATCTTCTAACCCCACAGACTGAGCTGCAAATATTTAACATTCTTTTAACTCTTTTGGAAGGGGCCAAAGGCCTTGAAACATTCCTTTAATTCTGGAAATAGTGGGAGAAGAACAAGCGGGCTGTAGAGTGAAGATGTTGTCACCCAGCTCAGCTGATGGCCAGGTTCTATGCTCAAAGTTGTCCGATTAAAGAAGTAAAAAATGTAAGCTCTGTTGGGAAAAAATGCAAATAAGGTGGCTCGGGGTTAAGATTTTGAGTGGTTTGGTGGTTAGAATTATGCTCTTGTTTATAGGGGGAAATGGATTTTTAAAAAATCTATATACACTTGGGTGAATTAGGCAACCATCTATTATGTAATTGAGTAACCACATAATCCACCACGATGGTGGTGGGGCTGGTCCAAGCCTTCACAAAGTTGAGGGACTCTTGTTTTTTGACTCTTCTTACTTTGGCTCTTGAAAAAGCAGGAGTTCAGCATCTCTCCATTTCAGAGGATGGTATCTCCCAGTGTTTTCCCTCCAACTTGAATTCTTGCTTTTGATAGAGAAGGGAAATTTCCTCTGAAATAGGATATGTCACTTTTGTCCACACTAGAGGGCTTGCATTCCCTGGTTTTGTAGCTGGACGTTGTTCATCGTGAGTCATTAGAACAGAGGAGGACAGGGAGCTTTCTACCATGGCCTGTGCAAATTGAGACGTATGGGGATTTCATGTCATTCCATTGAGATATAAGGGATAGGTCCCCTTCCTCCTCCAGGCATTTCCAGACGGATGAAGGGATCTGGAAAATAAGATAGAATCAGCTGTTTTATGCTCCAGGGAGTTTCCACCTTCTCACCTTGCCCTAGCTGGAGAGGGAGTGCTGGGGCTGCAGAGGCCTGAGCAGGGCAGGGCAAGGCTGCGAGTGCACAGAGGGAGGCCTGTGTGTGCTTACACTGCGCACATTCTAAAGGCTCCTTACAGTGGCCACTACAATGCATTCCCCAGGTTCATCTTTAGGACTAAGGTGTTCATTCACTCAGTTACTGACAGTGTTGTTTGCTGGAGAATCACAAGGAATCACCCTCAGTCAAAGGGAGCTTCCTTGCTCAAGTGTATGCCCTGTCTCTGGAGCGCACTGTATGCAATGACTAGTCCATGCAGGGGAACAGGTCCTGGCTCCCGACCCAGATTCAGGACAATATCAAGGGCCCTACTAGCTCCAGCACCCCCATGGGACCGCCAGAGGCCACTGCCTTCCCTGTGCTGCAGTTTAGTGTCTCCCTCTGCCCAGTCCTACTTCCTTCCTCTGCTCCCATCACCCAGCATGGGTCCTGGTCGTGCCCCAAAGGCACCTGTGTGTAAATCCCAGTCTCACTCTGTTGTCCAGGGAAGCTGCCCACTGACCCAAGCTGTACTCCTTTGCATTTCAAATGGGCAATAAATGAGAACTGGCCCCTGCATTGTGGATCTGCTGCTGTGTGACTGCAACAGTGGCTTGGTGCCACAGTCACCCATGTTTCTGGAAACAGGTACGCAGGACCCCTGATATTGCTGATTTCAGGGGCGTGACTATAGCGCCTTTGGGATGTTGGGGTGTTTCCTCTCAGGTGGCCTGTCATCTTGCCTCAAATCTGCCTTTTTGCTACTCATTTCTTTTTCCCTGAGGATGTTTTAGCTTTCCAAAGTTTTCTAATGAAAATCTCATAAAGAACACATGTTTACAGAGCCCATGTTCAAGGCCCAGCCCTGCCATTTACCAGCTGTGGGATTTTGGAGTTGACAAAGCACCTCTCTGGGCCCCAGGGGGAAGTAGGGCTTCAGGGATGTGATCTACCCACATTACAGAGAGGTTGCGAGGTCCAGTAACATGCTGCATGGGACAGCAGTACGAACTGGGAGAAGGGCAGATAGGGAAGGTAACGCCATAACACATCACTTAGCATCTTAGCAGGACCTTATCAACAGCCCAGCTGAACCCTGCCAGAGAAGGGCTCAGAGAGAACTTAGAGAGGGGTCCTCGGCAGAACTTCTGGTTTTGAGGCCAGACAAAATGGATTCAAATTTCTACCAATCATTTGGCAAATTACTTACCTTCTTTGTACATCAGTTTCCTTATCCATATATTAATATAACTGTAATCATAGGGTTGTTTGTGAAGATTAAATGGAAGAATTAGGTCCACAGCATAGCTTTACAAACCCAGCAAATGCTAGCTGTTACCAGTGGCAAAGTGGAGCAGACTTCCAGCTCTATCTCTTATGGGCGAAGGGACTTCAGGTGAAATATTTGGTAACTCTCTTTGAGCCTCAGTTTACTTACCTGTAAAATGGATAAAATCACCCATTTTATATGGTAGTTTTGGAAGCCAACGAGAATGTATGAGAAGGGCTTGATCCTAAGAGCCCTTATTATTGTTATCATTTCTGAAGAAGTTTATCTTTTATTGAGGGCCCCAAATAAGTAGCAGCAAAACAAGGATCCAAAGAAGTTAAGTACGTTAGTTCCCATAGTGCGTCCTGGAAAGAAGCTCACATTCTCACTGATGATGGGAAGATTGTTTCCTAGCAGGGAAGTAATACATGGAACTTGGCCACTCTCGGCTCGAGTCTCACTGTTTTCTGGGAATCACCTGATGTCAGGATTTGTAACATGCAAACCTGGTCCAGAGCAGGGAGCCCTGCCAGGCCACAGACAAAGGCTCCTTTGTTCACCCAGATGCTTTAGCTGCTGCCTTGGCCAGAAGTCTGCCAGTTGGCCTTTAGTTGTCATGTGACCGCCTTCACTTAGCGATGTTCAGATAGAGGCTTGAGTCCCTCCTGGGCATTGTGTCATATTCACAGCCTTGGGAGGATATAGAAAAGCACATTTTCACCCCAGAATACCTATGCAGGTCCCAATACTACCAGAGAAATCTACCTCACACCAAGGCAGGAAGCAGTGTTGTGGTACTGAAGGGGCCCTGGGCTCAGAGTCCATCTGCCAGGTGTGGCAGGCCTCAGCCCTCTGTGGTGACATGGGACTGCTGGAGGTGGGGGCGAGAAGCTCATTCAATGTAGGTCAAGTAAAAACTGAGGGTCTTCTTGTAAATATTCAGGGACAACTCCTGGGACCCAGTGGCAAAAAGTACAGCCCCGCCAGCCAGAATGAAGTCCCCATTTCTTTCTGACATCCCACAGGCGGCTATGTCTGCCACTCCCTAGACACTTGCTCTACTCACTTCCCCATAGACCCACTGTCCACGGCAGGCCTACTTTGTGCACTTTCTCATGCTCTTTCTGCTTACCTGCCTATAGCTTTGGTTGACTGGGGCCCTGATTCTAGACTTGACATTCTTGGCTCCTCATAACTCACCAACATGACCAAGACCAACCAGCCCCTTGTTTAAATAGTAGGGAGAGGGAGAGAGTGATTGGCTTAACTTGAGACAAGTGTTTTCTCCTGGGCCAATCAGCTGTGATGGAGGAAGTGGGTCACATGATGCCAAAGGGTTGGTCCTCTTGGAGCTGGACCCAAACAGGTCTTCAGGAGGGGCCTGTGGGTGGCAGAGAAATAATGGAGATTTGAAAAAATTGGCTCAGCTTTCTGGGCCTATGTTCCTCGACTGAAAATAATAATGATGTTGGCCACTAAACGTCAGATTAAATCATTTAGCATATTGGTCTCTCCCTGCCCACAGTCCCCACCTTGCCACCTTTACACGGGTTCAGTCATCTATTAATAATGCTAAAAATGATATCTGATAATAATGATAATCCAAATCCTATTTCAGAGGATAAAAGAGAAAGCCGTTCTTTTTTCTTTTCTCTTCTTTTCTTTTCTGTTCTTTTCCTTTATTATAGTTAGAACACTTAATGTGAGCTCTCTTCTCTTAAATTTCTAAATGTACAATATGTTGCTGTTGACTGGAGGTGCAATGTTGTACAGCAGATCTCTCGAGTTTACTCATCTGGCTTGGCTGAAATTTTAGGCCCATTGATTAGTAGCTTCTCATAGACCTCTCCCCAAGGCCTGGCAACCTTGATTCCCCTCTTTGAGTCTATGAATGTGACTATGTAGATACCTCAAATAAGGGGAATCCTACGTTGTCTTTCTGTGACGGGCTTAATTTATTAATACTAAGCACAACGTTGTCAAGGTTCATCCACATTTTCTGCTTTTAGTTCTTTGTACACATACCCAGAAGTGGGATTGCTGGATCATATTGTAGTTTTATTTTAATTTTTTGAGGCACCTCTACACTATTTTCTATAGTGGCTGCACCATTTTGGATTCCCACCAACAGTTTGCAAAGATGTCAATTTCTCCATGTCTTTTCCAGCACTTGTTGTCTTTTGTTTTTTAGTAATAGATATTGTGACAGGTATGAGATGATACCTCATTGTGGCTTTGACCTGCATTTCCCTGATAACTGGTGACTTTGAGCCTATTTTCATATACCGGTTGGCCATTTCTGTGTCTTCTTTGGAGAAATGTCTATTTAAGTTCTTAGCCTATTTTTAGTTATTAGTTTTTTGCTGTAGAAATTCTTTCTGTCTTTTGGAGATTAACCTCTTATCACATATGTGGCTCGAAAATACCATCTCCCACTCTGTAGGTTGCCTTTTCACTCTGTTGATTGTTTCTTTTGCTGTGCAGAAGCTTTTTGGTTTGATATAGTCTCACTTGTTTATTTTTGCTTTTGTTGCCTGTGCTGTTGGTATCATATCCATGAAAGGAAGACCATTTTTCAAGGAAGTTCTCTTCCCTAGGGCATTTCTTGGAATCCTCAGGAATGTGTATGGGTTCTCCAAGTCTGCACAGTGGTGGCTTGTCATCCCGACCAGCCCTTGCTCTGTGTCTCAGCTCTCCTGAACTTAGCTGGACATCTCTGGCATCCTGTTTTCCAGGCCGCTGACATATGTCTTTGTTACTAACACTAATGTGAGCTTCTTCCTTTAGTGCCTAGAGCACAGCAGAAATAGACTGGAAATGACATAAGTTCATAGAATGTTTGGGGCAATATAGTTTTTTTTTTTTTTTTTTTTATGACACAGAGTTTCACTTTGTTGCCTTTGAGTTGAATGCTGTGGCATCATAGCTCAGAGCAAATTCGTGGGCTCAAGCAGTCCTCCTGCCTCAGCTTCCCAAGTAATGGGGACTACAGGCACCCACCACAATACCCAGCTATTTTTTTTTTAAATTTTAGTAGAGATGGGGTCTCACTCTTGCTCAGGCTGGTCTCAAACTTCTGAGCTCAAGCAATCCACCCATTTCAGCTCCCCAGAGTGCTACGGTTATAGGCATGAGTTACTGCACCCAGCTGGGACAACAGAATTTAACTAGAAGAGCAAGCTTGGCCCCTGTGTAGCTTTTACTGGGCCTTCATAAAGCTAGAGGACTACAGAGGGCCCTTCAGAGAATTTCTTCTGAAGGGAAGAGTCCCAGGCCCCTCTCGGGGAGAGGAAATGTTCCACTCCTCCAGTCTCAAGTCCTCCTCTGCTCTTTTTCCAAGATCCATCCCAGTTACTGGGAATCCTTGATAATGAGCTTCCATCCCACTCCCACATGCCAGGCTGCTGTCTCACCTTGTCGTCTCTACCAGGGTGTCACAATTATCATAAACCTGTTTTTAAATCTGGGTTCTTCTGCTTAAATAGCCAGGAGCCACTCAATAGCCTGGGCCCCATTTGGGGACCAAGTCTGGACCAGCGTCTTTTCATAATCTGACAACATTCAAGAAAGAGAAGACAGGGCCTCCTGACGAGGGCGGATCTTGGCACTGGATCACTAGTGAGCTCATTCTTGGTCAAAAAAACAAACTAATCTTCCAAGAATAAACAGTGATTTTTAAGACATAGGACACTAAAGTTCCAAGTTTTATAGAAAAGAAATTTCTGACTTTAGATTGCATCTAAAGAGTCTCCAATTGGCATTTGTTAATGGCATGCATTAGGATGAGAACTGTCCTTACCAGCGTAACCAAAAGGTCTCAGTGACATGGCCCCTTTTTAAACAAAGGGAGTGTCTGTTCCAAAGGTAAATTCATTTTTTTTAATAGACTAAAAGAGATTGTATGAAATTCCCCAAATGGCTATTTTCCAACCTTAAATATTTAAAGCTCCAGTCTCTTCCAGATGCCATGTTATAATAAATCATCTCCTTTGGTCCTTCCAACAACTTTATAAGGTAAGGTATGACTTTCTCCATTTTATAAAAGAGGAAACTGAGGCTCAGAGGTGTGTGATACTTAGCCTAAGGCTAGTAAATTGCAGGGTAGGATTCAAACCCAGCTTGGACTGTGCCCTTTGTCCTATATCCAGCTTGCCTTATGAGCCCTCCAGGCTACGATTCTGAAGTTACAGGATGGGACTCTCTGAGCCTGGAATGTGAGGAGGCAGCTGTGACTCGCTTGAGTTAGCACCCCAGGACAGGTCGGGCTACTCAATGTGTGGGGCCCAGTGTGGGATGGAAATGTGGGGCCCCTTGTTCAAAAGTTACTAAGAATTCAAGAACATGATAGCAGATAAATAAATGAAGCATAGAGGCCTCATGAGCACTGGGCCTGTGCAGCTTGCACACCTGGGGGGCTGTTGACATGGACGAGTCACCTTGCCCCTCACCGGAGCATGGGCTGATGTGCTGCTGTGGGAAATGGGGCCTTTCTCTAGCCTGTCTTTTCTGCCAGCTCCCTGTCATGATTGTCAGAGAGAGCAAGAGACTAAGGGGCTGAGCATACCAGATAATTTTTGCAGTTTAGCTGCTTTTATTCTTTCCCTATTGTTGTTGTTTTGAATAATCTGTGTGGCCTTTGAAGAAATCGCTCAAACCAGTTTGAGCCTTAATAAGATATGAAAAAGTTGGAGGCAAAGGGGGCCTGGTGATAAAAGCACAGCTTTCATTCAGCGCTGCAGGCACTGGGAGCGGAGCGGCCCGGTGTGGCGCGCTCATCAGAGGCAGGTGGGCGGCCAGAGAGCTGTGAGCAGTGGGACTTGGCTCTAAACACCAGAATGACAATCGGAACATAAAAGCTAAGGCGGAAAGTGAGAAGGAAATAGAGAAAAACAACCCCCCAACTCAACTACGGCCCCCTGAATGAGGGGACATTGAAAGAAGAAAGCGGTCAGGAAGGATTGTAGGTGGTTAGCAGCCCCTGCTGGAAGCTGAGGTCTCCAGTGGTTCCCCCCCCACCCATAGGACAGAGGCATTTGGACAACTGGTTGGGTCTTCTCAGGAGGCGGAGTTTGCTAGAGTCTAATCTGAACTAAAGCCTCCCAAATTCCCAGGTCATTATTACCTGACTAGCTCCTTGAAAGCCGGCCCCTGGCTTGGTGCTTTGTTCAAAGGTTGGTGAACATCCTATGTGCAGCCTGGGGCTGGCCTTGGGGACACGGTGGCAAACAAGTAGGTGTGTGTGTTTCTTGTCTCCCTGGGATTCTAAGTCAGGAGGAGAAGCTGCACAAATGGGCGGGCAGGTAGACTTGCAGGAACAGTGTTGAGTCGGGTATCTGGGAAGGACACTTCTTCCAGAGGAGACCCCTTCCTGGGAAAGCAATATTCAAAAGTAAATCTGAAGGGTGAGCAGAAGTCACCCAAGATGGTGGGGGTGAGCAGGGCACCAGGGGAAAAGGGCATGTAGAAGCCCAGAGGCAAGAAAGAAGATGTTGCATGTGAGGGGTGGAGAAGCCATTTTGTCAGCAAATGTGAGTTGAGTGGCCTCTGCATGCTCCAGGGCTAGCGAGCTGCCCCTCACTTCTGCCCAGGCTGTGGCTACTCACCACTTTCCACCTTGAGACCCCTGCCTGCTGCTCTGCTTTTTCTATTCTTTCCATCTTACACCTCAGTTGGCTCTGTCTGTTGGACTTATCCCACATATTAGTGGAATACAAATTCAACTGCTGTTTCATAAAACAAAATAACATTGGCTTAAACAAGAATGATGGAAGAGAATTTTGTTTCTTTGTTTGCCCAAGAATAAGCTGCTGGTAGATGAGGTGGTTCCAGAGATGAGGATGCAGGGTCTCATTCTCATTTCATTCTCTTGTTGTGGTTCTCCCATCAGTGAAGCTATTTTGGGCTTTTGGGGGTTTTTTGTTTGTTTTGTTTTGTTTTTTGAGATAAGGTCTTGTTTTCTCAACCAAACTAGAGTGCAGAAATATCATCATAGCTCACAGCAACCCCAAACTCCTAGGTTCAAGAGATCCTCCTACTTCAGCCTCCCAAGTAGCTATGACTATAGGAGTGTGCCACAATGCCTGACTAATTTTTCTATTTTTAGTAGAGATGTGATCTTGCTCTTGCTCATGCTGATCTTGAACCCCTAATCTCTATCAATCCTCCTGGCTGGGCCTCCCTGAGTGCTAGGGTTATAGGCACAAGCCACCATAGCCTCACCATGTGTTATTCTTAAATATGTGCTCCACATTGTCAACTTTCCCTGAGACAAGACAGAAAGAGGAACAGAGGAGTACACAACCCTTTCTTTCAATGCTACGGCCAAGAAGTTCTGTGTAGCATAGAAGCTCATATCCTATTGTCTGGAGCTTAGTCATGTGACCAGTCATGCAGGGGAGTCTGGGAAATGCATCTGGCTGGCCCCGCATCCCTCAAAAGCTCTGAGGTTCTCTTTCTATAGCTGGAAGAGGGAAATAGACATGGGGTGAATAGCAGTTTTCATCTGATTCCATTTCTGATTTGTGATCTCGGAGGCCCGTTTTCATGGACTCATGCTGTAGTAACAACTCCTGCGTGGCTTAGCCCTGGGATCCCTGTTTGACTTGAGGACTGTGGAAAGGAGAGAACCTCACCACTAGAAAGTCAAATACCATCCTGCACTCACGCAAAAGCTCACAAAGATCAAGTCCAGGGATGAAACGTTTCTGGAGATTTTCAGAGCCATAAAAATTCTTCTTCTTGGGGTAGGGCAAGTGAAGCCTACTCCCTTTTTTGAAAAGATCTCTGTTGACTAGATTAAATGCCGAGTCAGTCCTCATTTGGACCTTAAAAGTTCTCAGTTGAAAAGAGACAGTAAAGGCCAAGGACTTGCCCATAAGCCCTTAATCAGGGCCTAGCCTGAATTCCTTAGGCTTTGTTCCTTTGCAGGGCGGGGAGGGAAAAAAGTGACGGATTGACAAGGAAAACTAGAGGGTGGTGAATGCGTTCCCCTAAAAGAAGGCCTCGGGAGCATGAGAGGTAGGCCATCGCTGAGTGAATGGCTTCAACCAGACAGATGATCCAGATAATCCAATAAAACACTTCTTGTTTTTGTGACTAATCCAACTATCATACTCTGTTTCCAAGTGTGCAAGCCTCCAAAAAGCGATTCCGAGGCTTGATGTTCACTCCCTGGTTTGCCCAGCTTCATTTTTCATCTCAACCCTATCTCCAAGCTGCCTACTCATGTTTCAGACAATAATATACTAAGTAAGAAGAAATCAAGAAGGAAGCAAGGCCATTCTGTACACTCCAGAGCTCAGCATTTGTAATCCAAGACTCGTCTGCTGGTTTGGATTGTGTGTGTCTCCTAGTTCCCTGCCCCTTAGTCATACAGATGGCATGACATTTATGTGTGTGTCTGTCTCATGCGCTAGGGTAAGAGGGATTGAAGTTCCAGCCTGTTCATGTGGTCCTCCCAGCATCCAAGTTGGTGCCCAGCATATGCTAAGTATCAAATCCATGTTCATTGAATTGCTGACTTCATACGGATAACCAAGACTGACTGTGGCTTTTTAGAGTTAATCCACTTTGCCATTGTCAGCAGCCTAGCTTATCAAAATGCCATATTTCTGTCATATTTGCATGCTTTCTAGATGCGACGCCATCCACTCCCTTCTACTTGGCCTCTAAGAGTCCGTTGCTATTTTTAAAAATGGAAGGAGCGCTTATCAGAGGTTGGAAAGAGTCTACTCATTATAAAAATTAATGATATGGGAAAACTGTTTGGCAATTTCTTATCAACTAAGCATATGCTGCCTTTAATTCCCAGTAGTTGCACTCTTGGACATTTTACTCAGAGAAATACAAACCTATTTTTGACAAAAACCTGTGCATGAATATTCATAGCAGCTTTATTCGTAATAGCCTAAAACTGGAAACAATCCAAATGTCCTTCCATGGGTGAGAAGAAACTCTCATATATCCATACAATGGAACACCACTCCATGATTAAAAGGAGCACATTTTTGAGACGTGCAATGTGTTATTTTCTAGGGCTGTTCTAACAAAGTATTACAAAGTGGCCTGCATGGCAGAAATTTCTTTCGGGGTCTAGAAGCAAGAAACTTGAGATCAAGGTGGCTGAGAATGAGTGGTAGGGCATCCTTTCTTGGAAGGGCCTAGAGGAGGATCTGTCTGGGCCTCTCTCCTAGCCGTAGGTAGTCCCCTGGCTTGTGGGAGTATAACTCCAATTTTTATACAGTGTTCTCACTATGTGGGTGTCTGAGTCCAAATTTCCCTTTTATAAAAACACTAGTCCTATTGGATTACGAGCCCACCCTACTCCAGCATGACCTCATCTTAACTCATTATATTTGCTATGAACTTATTTCCAAATAAGTTCACATTCTGGGGTGTTGGGGGTTGGGGCTTCAACATCTGAATTTTTGGTGGGATATAATTCAACTCATAATATACAACAACATGGATGAGAACATTTTGTTTAGTGAAAAAGGCCAGTCCCTAAAGATTTCATTCTAAATGATTTTATTATTGTAAGAAACACCAAATAACAAAACTGTAGAGATGGAGGAGACATTAGTGGTTGCCAGGGGGAAGGGTTGGGGTGAGAGGATGTGTCTGCACACGGTCACAGGAGGGAGTTCCTTTGTGGTGGAGACATGGTTGTGTATCCTAGTTAGGGGAGATTATGCAAATCTGTATGAAGAATCAAATTGCTTTGACCTAGACAAATACACACACACACACTCAGGAGTGCATGTTGAACCTGAACGAGGTCTGTAGTTACACCATGTGAGTTTTCTGGTTTTGATATTGCACTAGAGCTAAAGATGTTACTATTGGGGGAAGCTGGGTGAAGAATTCAAGGAACTTTGTGCTGTTTTTGTAACTTCTTTTGAGTTTTCAATCATCTCAAACAGTTTAAAAAAATGATATAGCTATGTTGGTGGGTGGAAAGGAGGAAAAGAAAGATTGGGAAGGTGGAAAGGATTAAAAAATCTCTCCTGATATGGTTGCTGTCCTAAAATAGATCTTTGCCTCCTCAATTCCAGTGGCATTTGCAGTCGCGCCATGTTCCTTCTTTACCACCAGTAATAAGGAGGTATGATCAGGTGAGACAAGCAGTGCCAGGCAGAAAGGTCCCAGCACAAATATTTATTTCCATCTAGACTTCTACTCAGGACTCAGTTTCCCAAATTTTCCCATTTGCTACATCTTGTTAGGTGAAATCTGGCCTGCAAGTCCTTCTATAGGGAACTCTTAGGTCAACAACCACTGAACTCTTCCCCCCATCCCTCTCTCTGCCCTGCCCTGCAGTCCTGGGGGCTCTGCTCCATCTACTGGAATGGGTAGACCATGTCTATCTTACTCCCAGCCCCACCCTCACCATCTCCTGGGCACAGAGCAGGGCCACACCCCCAAGCTGGACTTGCTTCACGATCTGTCACCTGGGTGAAATGAACGGCCTTAAACTTGGCTTTGTAGGTTCTGGGCTGGCTCTGCTGCATGCACTTGGGCAAGTCACTTCTCTCTTTGCTTCAGTTTCCTCAACTCTCCAATGGGAGTAAATCATTTCTATCTAATCCTCAAATCTGGGATAGCCTGCAGCTTAAATTATAATTGCTGAGAAGGTTTCATGTAAATACATGGTTCTCTTATATCTTCATAATAATACTTTAATAATGATTAATTGTTCAGCATCTTTCATGTACTAAGCACAAACATTACCCTTAATTCTCATAAAAATCATGTGAGGTTAGTGTCTAGGGCTATACCAAGCACATTACATGCCTGCCCAGAAAATGGACCCCCTAAAAGGGCCAACATTCCCTGTTAGCCCTAACTGTACCCTAAAGCTAAAGGAATCTTTGTCACTGAGTCTTGATGCTGAAGAACTGGAGCTTTGTTTACCTTCAAAAATCCACATCAACCT
>CAUYQV010154249.1:0-23128 GCA_963574575.1 Galagoides demidoff | reverse complement strand
TGATATTCTCTTTGGTTTTTGTTTTTATTTCTTGGTATTTTTTTTTTTCATTTATTTTTTTTTTATTTTTGTTTTTATTTTGTTTTTTTGATTATTAGTTTTTGTTTTGTTTTCTTTTGTTTTTTTTATTTTGTTTTTTTTTTTTTATATTTTTTATTTTATTTTTAATTTCTATATTAATTTTATTTGATTTTCATTTTCTAATATGTTTGCTAGCCATTCATCTGTCTTCTTTAGAGAAGGTTCTATTCATGTCTCTTGCCCAGTAATATATGGGATTATTTGATCTTTTTTTTGTGTTGATTAATTTGAGTTCTCTATAGATCTTAGTTATCAAGCTTTTGACCCATTTATAATATGCAAATATCTTTTCCCATTCTGAAGTTTGTTTGCTTTGGTTGTTGTTTCCTTAGCTGTACAGAAGCTTTGCAGTTTAATTAAGTCCCATTTGTTTATTTTTTATTTTTAGTGAGACAGAGTCTCACTTTGTTGCCCTTGGTAGAGTGCCATGGCATCACAGCTCACAGCAACCTCAAACTCTTAGGCTTAAGCGATTTTCTTGCCTCAGCCTCTCAAGTAGCTGGTACTACAGGTGCCCAGCTATGTGTTGTTGCAGTTGTCATTGTTGTTTAGCTGCCCCAGGCAGTGTTCAAACCTGCCACCTTCGGGGTATGTGGTTGGTGCTGTAACCATTGTGCTATGGGCACTGAACCCATTTGTTTATTTTTGTTGTTGCAATTGCCATAAAAGTCTTCATAAAATCTTTCCCTGGGCTGATATCTTCAAGTGTTTTCCCCACAATTTCTTCAAGAATTTTTATTGTGTCATGCCTTAGATTTAAATCTTTTATCCATCTTGAATCAACTTTTGTAAGTAGTGAGAGGTATAACCACAGTCTTTTACATGTGGCTATGCAGTTTACCCAGCACCGTTTACTGAATAGGGATTCTTTTCCCCAGTGGTTGTTCTTATTTGGTTTATCAAAGATCAGGTGGCTGTTAGATGTTAGTTTCATCTTATGGTTTTCTATTTGGTTCCAAATGTCAATGTCTCTATTTTTATGCCAATACCATGCTATTTTGATTACTATGGCCTTGTAGTATAGCTGAAAGTCTGGTAGGGTGATACCTCTAGCTTTGTTTTTATTACTAAGAATTGCTTTGGCTATATGGGGTTTCTTCAGTTCCATATAAAATAAAGAATTATTTTTTCCAAATCTTGAAAGTATGATGATGGTATTTTGCATTGAATTTGTAGATTGCTTCGGGTAGCAAAGACAATGCAATTGCCTTTGCATTTTGACAATGTCTAGACATTTTGACAATGGTGATTGTTCCCAGCCATGAGCATGATATGTTCTTCCATTTGTTAATATCTTCTGCTATTTCTTTTCTTAGGGTTTCATAATTTCACCTCTTTCACTATGTATATTCCTAGGTATATCATTTTTTGGGGGGGGGTAGCTTCTGTAAAGGGTAATTGTGTCCTTGATTAGCTTCTCATCTTGGCTGTTGCTGGCGTAAACAAAGGCTACTAATTTGTGGCCTTTGCTACTGAGACATTGCTGTATTTTTTGATGACTTCCAGGAGTCTTTGGGGTTCTCTAAGTATAAGATTATATTGTTGGCAAAGAGCAGGAGTTTGAACTCCTCTGCCCCCATTTGGATGCCCTTTATTTCTTTCTCTTGCCTGATTGTATTGGTTAGAACTTCCAGCACTATGTTGAATAGTAGTAGTGATAGAGGACAACCTTGTCTGGTTCCAGTTCTAAGTGGAAAAATCTTCGTTATTACTCCATTCAGTATAATATTAGCTGTGGGTTTGTCATAGATGGCTTTGATCAGATTCAGAAATATGCCACCTATGCCTATATTCTTAAGTGTTCTAATTGGAAAAGGATGCTGAATTTTATTGAAGGCCTTTTCTGCATCTATTGAGGATCATGTGGTGTTTGTTTTTGCTTCTGTTGATATGGTGAATTACGTTTATGGACTTGTGTATATTACACCAGCCTCACACCCTTAGGATGAAACTTACTTGATTGTGGTGTATAACTTTTAAAATGAGAAGCTGTAATCTATTGCTTAGGATTGAGGATTTTTGCATCTACATTCATTATTGAAATTGGTCTGAAATTTTCCTTTTTAGTTGGGTCTTTTCCTGGTTTTGGTATCAGGGTGATGTGGTTTTGGTATCAGGGTGATGTTTGCCTCATAGAATGTGTTGGGGAAGATTCCTTCCTTCTGAATTTTTTGGAATAATTTCTGCAGTTTGGGTGTAAGCTCTTCTTTGTAGGTTTGATGTGGTGTGAAGCCATCTGGACCAGGGCTTTTTGTTGTTGTTGTTGGGAGATTTTTTATTTTTTCTTCAATCTCAATTCTTGAAATCAGTCTTTTGAAGAGATCTATTTCTTCTTGATCAAGTCTAGGGATAGGGTGTGATTCCAGGTGTTGATTCATTTCCTCCACATTGTCAAATTTCTGGGCACAGAGTTGCTTGTAGTACTCAGAGATGATCTTTTGTATTTCTATGGCATCTGCTGTTATTTTTCCTTTATTGTTTCTGATTGAGGTTATTAGAGATTTTACTTTTCTGTTTCTAGTTAACCTGGCCATAGGCTTATTGATTTTATTCATTTTTTTCAAAAAACCAACTTTTTTTTCCCATTAATTTTCTGAATGATTCTTTTGTTTTCAATTTCATTAATCTATGACTTAATTTTGGTTATTTCTTTTCTTCTGCTAGAATTGGGATAAGATTATTCTTCTTTTTCCAATGCCATAAGATGGTTCATGAATTTGTTGATGTGCTCGCTTTCTGTTTTTCGAATGTAGGCATCAAATGTGATAAATTTCCCTCTTAAGACTGCTTTTGCTATTGCCCACAGGTTTTGGTAACTTTGTTGTTGTTATGTTTGAGGAATTTAATGATTCTTTCTTTTATCTATTCCTGAACCCAGCTATCATTCAGCATAAGTTGTTTAATTTCCAAGTATTTGTGTGAGGATGAATGTTTTTGTTGGAGTTGAGTTCCACCTTTATTACCTTGTAGTCTGAGAAGATACAAGGTATAATTTCTATTCTTTTAATTTTGTTGAGGTTTGATTTGTATCCTAGGATGTGGTTGATTTTGGAGTACATACCATGGGCTGATGAGAAAAATGTATATTCCTTAGCTTTGGGATGGTGTGTTCGTATATGTCTATTAATCCCATTTGCTCTAGGGTCACATTTAAGTTCTTTGTATCTTTGTTTAGTTTCTGGTTAGGGGATCTGTCCAGTTCTGTCAGAGGGGTGTTAAAGTCCCTGACTATTATGGTGTTACAGGATATCATATTGCTCAGAACTGTCAAGGTCTGTTTCAAAATCTGAGAACATTTAAGTTGGGTGCATAAATATTTAAAATCGAAATGTCTTCTTGTTGAATTGTTCCTTTGACCAGTATAAAGTGTACCTCTTTATATTTCTTAACTTTAGTTGCTTTAAATTCACTTGTGTCTGAAAATAAGATTGCAACCCTTCCTTTCTTCTGATTTCCATTTGCTTGAAATACTATTTTCCATGCCTTCACCCTCAGTCTTGATTTGTCCTTAAAGGCTAAGTGTGTTTCCTGGGGACAGAATATGGATGGCTTATGCTTTTTTATCCAATCAGCCAGCCTGTGGCTCTTCAGTGGTGAATTCAGTCCATTGACATTTATTGAAAGAATTGATAAGTGTGGTAGAGTTCTATTCATCTTATTTTGTGAAAGCCCATTGTGTAGTTTTATCCTTTGCACCATTCCTTACACTATTATAGAAGTTAAGTTTTAACCTTTAGCTTCTGGATGTTTACTTTGCTGGTGGTCCATTGTGATGGTCAGTGTTAAGAATATGTCTAAGTATTTCCTGTAGAGCTGGTCTTGTTTTGGTGGATTTCCTCAGTGCCCGTTTATCCACAAAAAATTTGATTTCTTCATCAATTTTGAAGCTTAGTTTAGCAGGATACAGAATTCTGGGCTGCAAATTGTTTCATTTAAGAATGTTGAAGATGAAGGACCATGATTTTCTGGCTTGGAAGGTTTCAGTTGAAAAGTCTGCTGTCATTCTATGGCTCTGCCTCTGTAGGTCAGTTGGCACTTACTCCTGGATGCTTGCAGAATTTTTTCTTTCATCTTGACTTTGGACAGGCTCATTACAATGTGTCTTGGATAGTCTCTATTTGAGTTGAGATGACCCAGGGTTTGATATCCATCTGAAAGGAGTGTGTCAGAGTCTTTAGCAAAACTTGGGAAGTTTTCATTTATGATGGTCTTAAGTAGGGCTTCCATTCCTTTGGGACAATCTTCTTTCCCTTTAAGAATCCCTATTATTTGTGTGTTTGAATGCTTCATGGAGTTTCGTAGTTCTCTAATTGCCTATTCTGCTTTCTCTCTCTCCTTTTCTGCCTCCTTAACTACCTGGGTTAACTCAAAAACTTGAGGTAAAGTTAAAGCTCTGAGCTTCTTTCTTCTCCATGGTCTAACCTATTTTTGATACTTTCCATTGCATCTTTATATTCCCTGATTGTCTCCTTCATTTCCTTAGGTTCTGCCATATCCTTTCCATATTCTACATATCTCTTGTCTGACTTTTGGTTCTGTCTTTCCATTTGCTTGTCCATTCCTTTTACTTTCTTTATCATCCATATTTTAAACTCTCTTTCTGTCAAGTCTATTAATTCTTTATAGGTGGAGCCTTCTGCAGTAGCTGCCTCATGGTCCCTTGGGGAAGTTCCTCTGTTTTGGTTTTTCATGTTTTCTGATTTTTTCTGTTGGTTCCTCCTCATGTATTCTTTCTTCTTGTTCATCTCCTTGTCTTCCTTTTTTCTTCTTACTGCCTCCTTTGTTTTAAACAGAAGTCCTTGCTCTTGATGACAGTATGTTGCAATATGTCACCAGGACACCAGGTGGCACTGTGGGTTTTTTTGAGACGGTACAGCCAGCAACCTCTATGGTCCTTATTATAAACTTAGTTGCCTTCAGTGCTGGCTTGTTTGTTTCCTCAGCATTTAGATCCTGCTGGGTTGGGATTTTAAAGCTTGTAAGAATCCTTCAGGTGCAGGTCTCATGGTGACCCCTGACTCCAGTTCCTGTGGGGTGCAGGAGTCCTTCAGCCTGTCCCATGAGTGAAGTTCTGATCCTGGCAGGCTGAATTAAGACAGCTGTGCTTTAGGCCCCTGCTAAGACCTTCTCCACCTTTCCACAATGGCACCCCCCCCACCCCGGCTGCCAAGACCTTCTCAGTATGACTGCCTTGTCAGCCACCAAACTGATGGCAAATCCACTCCATCATTCAAATTTGGTTGCTATATACTGTTTGAGTCTGCCCACTCTTCCCAGCTTTTCACTCAATGCACAGCTTCCCCCAACAACTGAAAGCTCAGTAAAAGCTTCCTCCCATCCTGGACCTCTGTGGGGTAGCCAGCTGCCCCAGCTGGTGGCAATCACTTGCCTAATTTATCAGATTTCCACTGCTCTGGATCATATGCTATACCCAGCTCACCACTTCCTCACTGTGCTCTCTGAGCTCTGACTCTGGGTAAGATTTCCACACCATGTATGGCTGGGTTCTCTCTTTTTCCCCAGTTTTTCTACAGGAGCTCAGCTGAAGGATCATTCTGGTCTGTCACATTGCTCCACTCCCCCCTTTGTTTTTCTGATATAGTTTAAATATTAAAATTTTTGAAATTTATAGAGCACTGGGACACAACAATTGAAATCTGGTTTGTCCTAGAAAATCTGGGATGTCATCATTGTATATGGGGTGAAAAGCAAGAAAAATCTCTTTTTCAATCTAGCTGGATTTGAGAAATGAAAACACCAAATACAATAATATCAGGCATTTTGGCAAGTGCCAAATAAGTGACACAAAGGGGCTTTGAGGACAGGAGATTCTAAAGGTTATGCACTGGTCAAAAAGAGAAGGCTTGTTGGAGCAAGCTTTAAGGACAGGCCTTGAAAACTGTCCACAGAGATCTGAGACTAGTTTTGGTGGTGGAGAAGTTGGGAGGGGGCACTGCCCTTGCTATCAATTCTTCTGCTTCCTTTCACTTGCCATCTATCATCGCACATTCACCAGTCATCCTCCACCATCTGAGTGCCTGAGCCCATTGGTAATTCTTCCTCCACCTTCAAGCTCTTTCTGTATCATTTAGGATTAAGTTCAACTTTAAGTAACAGAAACCTCAAATAACTCTGGCTTAAAGAAGAGAGTTTATTTCTTTCTTGGGGAAGTCCAAAGGAATCCATTTTGGGACTGGAAGGGAGGTTCTGTTCTGAAAATTCTTCCAGGAGGTAGGATTTTTTTCAGCTCAATGTAGTTTATCTTAATATTTCACGAGGGAGGTTAGTGTTCCAGCCATCACATCCACATTCCAGACAGCAGGATGGAGGAGGAAATAAAAAGGAAAAGAGTGCAAAGAACGAATGCTAGCAATTCTATAAGAAAGGTTCCTAGAAGTTGCTATCTATCACTTTTGTTTATGCTTGGTAGGCCAAAACCTAATCAAATACAAACTTTAGTCAGGGTGTCAGTTACTATGGAAGAGGAGAAAAGCAGCTACCGGAAAAACTGGACATCATGGCTACACTGTCACCATCAATTGCTCTCTATCTTCACCGGGCCACCCCATCTAATTATCCTCCTCTCATTGGCATGCTTCTCCGTCAGTCAGTCTTTTCCTGTGTGGCCCTCATCACTCAGAGCTGATGAATGTCAGAGCTACCAAGAAACTAGAAGTTATTCATTTGAGTCTTTTCCTTGAACAGCTAAAGAAATGAAGGTGCAAGGTGGGATGTGACTTGTCTAAGGTCAGTCACAATTATGAATAGTTGTAGAATCATTATTAGATCACCACGACAAAGATTTGTACA
The DNA here is from genome assembly GCA_963574575.1 of Galagoides demidoff. Classification (NCBI taxonomy): domain Eukaryota; kingdom Metazoa; phylum Chordata; class Mammalia; order Primates; family Galagidae; genus Galagoides; species Galagoides demidoff. The sequence continues at coordinate 16,237 of CAUYQV010154249.1, read as the reverse complement.
AATTGAGCACCTAAATGGTGAGGGAGTAAGAGAGAAATAAAGTATCCAAAGCCAGGTCAGTTGACCAGGGATGACATCTGGACAAGATGAGGGTGGGAATGAGCTTGGGGAAGGAGAAAGTCATTTAGAAGGGAAGACAATGTTTCCAGAGAGAAATGGCCTAAATAAAGTCACAGAGTCAGGTGAGAGCATTTTGTTAGGGCCGAGGAGTATGAACATGATAGAGGGTATGTTGTCAGCTCTGCTAAAAAATTAAACCACGAGTTGAAGGAGGGATGAGGAAGCATTGGTTGAATGGGGTTTGAACTGCACCCAAGAGCTTAGAATCAATAAAGAAATATGTCCATTTCAGGCTTTTTAGGTTTAACAGAATCTGGTTCAGTACCGTCTCTATCCATCTGTCTCTGTCTTTCCCCCATCTTCATTCCCAGCTCCCTGCTTCTGTGTCTCATTTGTTTCCTCTCTCTAGCCTCTGGCAGTAGCTTTTATGCTTACAAAATGTTTCCTGTAACCCCCTAAATAATTGTTGATGGGCTTCCGACTCTGAATCCGTGCAGCTCTCCAGTCTCCACACCTCAGAGGTCGGTACCTCTGTCTCCTCTGTACTTTATGTAAATAGAGTCCAGGCTGTTCTTTCCTTTGCCCTGGACACTTGGGACAGTAGGACACCGAAAAGTCTATATAGTTGTCCCCCTCCTCCACAATGGGGTTTGGGAGACAGGTGTACTCCACACTTCCTGTGGAATAAGAACCTCTCTTGCTCCCTTGAAATCTACCAGCTCTGAAATTTATGATAAATTCCCTGTCCCTACTCCCAGAGGTAGCTGCCAAGGAGACAGGTTAAAAGCCTGTATTTATGGCAAGTGACACTTCCTGAACAAGATGTTGATTAAGGAGCACGTTTGATTCTTACTGTTCCATGAACTCCAGAGGCTGAGCTGCAAGTGTGAGGACCATGTGTGGGTTAGGACATCCCATCACCTGCCTAAGCCTGAGGCCCTCAGGGGGCAGCGAGCAGTGCGGGGACCTGACAGTGCTGTGCTGAAGTTAACTCACACTGGCAGATCGCTAAATGTTCAGGAGTGTTGTAAGCTAGTTGTAAACTGCTAGTGGCTTGAAATTGGCTGTATCTATACCATGGTCATATTTATACCATGGAGATGGATGAGCACTGTAAGTCAGAGTTTGGCTTCTCCCCTTGGAGAGCTGGTTTACCAGTAGTCTACTGAGTCATCCTTACTTTGAGTTCTTTGCAGTTAGAGTAAAAGCAATGTGAAATCCTTGAGGTTTTGTCCAGGGATCTGGTCTGCTTGGATGAATCCCAGGGCCAGGTGGGTAGAATTGCTTCATCTGAAGGTGAGAAGGCTGGTAGTAGGAGAGGAACAGAAAAGTAAGTGAGGCAGAGCTGTGGACAAGCTTCTTATCTCACTGCTAGACTCAGAACAGTGGAAAAAATGTATCACAATGACTTTATACAGTGAAAAAATTAGCTCAGATACACTTGTTGGTCAACATACTCCTCTCTTGGTTGGCTTGTCTATTACATCCTTGCTTCTTCAGTGCTCACTTTCTTTTACAAAGGGAAAGGGTGACTTTGTAACCAAAATCTCCCATGTACAGATGTCTAAACATGCTATGCCCAGAATTTAAGAGCAGGCTGACAATGAGCTCAGTGTTGCAAACAGCTAACTCATGTCCAGTTACCAATGTGAACCATAGGGCAAAGAAATGTTTAACCTGTGGAACAAATACGCAAACACATCTAGTCAACCAGGGCTTTTTGTACACTGATGTCCCTACTTATATACATGAGGTGAAAGTTTCTTCTGCACCCTCAAGTGAATATTTTGCCCGTAAGTGAACATTAAGTCATAGGAGGCCTCCCGTGTTAGCTTATCCCTGACATCGAGCACAGTAGCCTATTTCAAATGTGTAGATACTGCAGTGTTCACTGGAACACGGAGAGAGAACGTAGATCCTCAAAGACACATGGAGGGAAGCCTTGGAGAGTCAGTATAGGAGAGAGACACCCAGGGCGACAAATCTAACTGCTGAAAACAGACCCAAGGAAAGTAACGCAATTGCCATTAACCGCAGTGAATGGTTTAGCTGATGGCTGCCGGCAAAGTGTGGCGGCTTGATAATTGCCTGCTCATCCCAAGAAGACTGTGATGCTCCCGTCCCCTGCAAAGTATTTATTTATACGAGATTAGATTTGACTGGGGAATGCTTCTCCTTTTTCTAAATTATTAATGTCTAATAAAAGGTTATAGCCAAATCCTCTGACAACCTCACGTGTGGAAATAAAACCATTATATTTTACACAGCTGCCATACATTTTCCCATCATGATGGAGAAATGCAAGAAAAAAGGAAAATGAATTGGGGTTGTTTTCAGTCCCTGGGGTGTCACTCTCACCATCGGCTTCCCTCCTTGGCGTTCGTTGGGTTTTGGTGTGGGGGCAGTTTTTCCTAGTGTTCAGTCCTTCCAAGGCAGCATTCTGGCTCTTTCTAATCACTTGAGCCTCAGAGCTGTGTGCCCACTTGCAGGCTGGCTGCCATCACGGGTAGATTGTGAAGGAGGGGATTTTGGAAGGAGACGGGTTTGTGGTTCAGAGGCAGCGTGTCAATCAGCCCGTCTGCCAGTCAGTCAACAAGTCTTTATTTATCTCAGTGGGTGCAGCATGGCCTATTAGACGCCTGGGACACGTGGTCTCCCCGCCTGCATTCTCTTCTCCTCACACCATCCTACACACAACTGTCATATTAACTCTTTATCTGATGCAATTCTGATCTTTTTGAACTCTTGCTCAAACACTTCTAGTGGCTACCCTTTACCTTCGGAGGGAAAAAAAATCCATGCAGCATAGCCTAGCATTCTGGGGCGGGGAGCCTCATTCTAATCCACCTTCAACACTTTAGCTCTTTTTCCCGTGAGCCTCTTCATGACCCCAAATGGAACCACTTGTTCTTTTTTATACATCTCACAACCTCCCACCTCTATACCTTTCCCTACACTGTCTCTTTCCACCTCATCTCTATGTGTGCAATGTCTTCTCATCCTCTTAGCTCCCAGGGCCAACTCAAAGGTCACCTCTTCCATGAAGCCTTCTCTGGTCACCTCAGCCAGAAAGCACTCTGATAGTCTGTTATTTGTACCTCTTTTCTGGCACTTCAGTTCTTACAGTGCTGTCTAATTCATAAGGCAGGAATGTGTGGGGGTGAAGAGTACAGATTCTGGAAGCTGAGTCAGATTTTGAGATACAGCTCTGCTACTTGGCAGCTATGTGACCTCTCTGAGTCTCAGTTTTTCCATTTCAAGAATGGGGAGAATTATAGTAATCTATTTTGTGAGGGTAACTGCTTAGTCTATGTAAAGCACTTAGAATAAGGTCTAGAGGATAGTTAAGTATCATGAAAGTATGAACTGTCTTTATTTGTAAAAAAAAAATGCAGAGTGTTACTAATTTATAATGGCTGGAATTCAGTAAAACATATTCACAAACCAGGCGAGACTGATTCTAACACTGTAAGTCTATAATAATAACAGTGACATAAAGAAGTTAACATTTACGAAGTATTTGCTCATCTGTGACTCAGTTCTGCCAATATTCATTGAGAGAATTCTACGTGCAGGCACAGCATCTTATTTTACTTTTGGCATGAATATGATTTTCCTCCTTTTAACGTGTAAACCACTAAACTTCAGTGAGGTTCATGGACTTCTCCCCCACCCCCTTCCCCAGAAACTTAGCTTGGATAAATGGGACCCCGGTCTTCTGACTGCCAACCACTCCAGGCTTTTACTGCTGCCCCATCTATGGTCCAAGTTGTTACTCTGAGGTGTTTGGGTCCTCAGGGGAAGGAGTATAGAGCCACTGTGGATTGGCAAGTGCCTGCTATGTCCTGAGATCCTGAACCACAGAGCACAACTCGTGATCTCAGATCTCAGAGTAAAAATGCCGGACCAAGGCAAGAGTTGGGGGTGAATTACGGAAGGCTAAGTTATGGGCAACTGGCTCTTTAGCCCACTTCCAGATTGCTTGGTATCTACCTCCCAGGTGGCAGTGTGGTGTGTGTGAACTCCCAGAATACCCATCTTTTCACAATTAGTTTAATGAAAATTAATTAGTGAGGCATATCTGCTGCAGAAATCCGCAAACAAATCAATGACATATTGTTCAGTCATGCATGTCAAAGACAAATAGAAATGTTTCAGGATCATTTGCAATTCTGGATGATGTGACCCATTGCTGTCCCTCACCTAGTCTGGAAATAGGACACCTGCTTTTCTAGATGCTCTCCCCTCAACTCCCAGATGCATTTACCCTCTTTCCATAGAATGAATCACACCCCCAACATTGTCCCTCCAGGCACTGGTTGGGAACGTCTCTGTCCCATGCGTGTACCATCTGTGGTGGGTTATGTCAGCATGCTTGGTGTAGTGTGAGAGTTCTGGAAGTCAGGGTTTGGATTCTTATACTTCTCTCTGTGAGTGACTCAGCACAGTACAAAGTAAAGTATGGAATGTCGATGGTGAGGACAATTCGTATGTCTGTGTCTGGAGCAAATTAAGTTTGCTAAATCATTCAGGCCTAGACTCGGAGGATTTGCTGATCTGGGTTCAAGTTCAGGCCCCAGCACTCCTTAGTTGTGTGACTCAGTCAGGATCCTGGCAGGAAGCAGTGGGAGCATGCACAAGAGGAAAGGAGAGAGGAGGGTAGGGAGGGAGGAGCCCAGCCAGGAATGGTGAAGCTCCCTGAGGTTGGATGACAAGAATGCTGCTACCCTCTCTAAGCCTCTGGGACAAAGGGCAGGACTGGTTGTCAGAACCTGGAGAGGCCTGTGGCACATTCAGAGGAAAGGGCCACCTGGTGGGATCTATGGCTGCAGACAGAGGAGCAGAGTGGCTGCCAGACCATGGCCTCATAGGAGAGGGTGAGGGGAATCCTGTTTTCTTGTTGCCTCCCACTGGCCCAGCCCAGGGTAAGGGAGTCTACTGGTGCAGGCCCCAGAGGGCAGCTGCTAGGGCACAAGCAGGGAGGAGGAGGGTGGAGAAGTGGGTCTTGGGGAGGAGGGGAGCAATCACACTTTCCAGACTAGCATGGAGCCTCAGACAGTGTCCTTAAGTATTCTTTGAGCCTCAGTTATTAACATACAAAATGGGGCTAATTATGTACCCATAGAGTTGTTAAATAAGAGAATTATAAGACATTGTATAAATCTATGAGGTAGTATTCTTTTTTTTTTTACTTCCTTAGTTGTCTTTCATTTGTTTGGAAGAATTCAAACAAAGACAGATCACTGGAGATGCAGGTCTAGAGCAAAGAGCAAACTCCAGCAGGCACCCAGCAGGCCAGGGGGCAGGAGGGCCTGGGCAGTTCATAGCTGCCCGTCTCCACAGTGTAGGAGGAAAATTTTGAATTTGCTCTTGATTCATCTGGAAGTAATCTTTTTCTCTTTGCTGCAATTTATTCAGGTTTATGGAGCACATAAAGACTTACAAAGACAGTCTTTTGCTGTAGTTAATGCAGCTATAAACTTACACAGCTGTAATAATTACATTTTAATGATTTCTTTATATTGCCATAATTGGTAGAGTTAATGATCACGTCAACTGGACGATGAAAAGAATGCTCCTTGCAGCCAATCTCCTTCTTTTCCTCTCAGGCTCTCTGGAGAATGTAAAAAGATGGATGTTTCCTGACTCCCCCTTATCCACAGCTAATGGACCCCAAACTGGTAATCACTGAACTTCCCAAAGTTTTCCTTGGAAGTGCTTCCATTTGATACATGCATTGCATCTACTTGTTCTCGTTTTGGAAGCAAACTTCTCACCTTCCTGTCCAGAAGGAGCAGGGCTGGCACATTGTCTGTTACTTGTCCTCTCGTTGCTACAGTTTCTCTGCACAGTAGTTTTCCATTTCAAGCTTCATTACTGAAGAAAGATCTGGGAAATAAAAGGCTTTGGAGCTGGGGTATGCACGTGTGCCTGCTATTTTAATCATAGCCCAAGTTCTGAGAAGAAAGACCCTCTGAGATCAGAGCTGGATGAAAGATCTTGATTTTAGCTGGAGGGGAAAAAGGGAGCTAAAAAATCAGCTTGACTGAAAATTCTCATAAAATTTGCAAAATCCTGCAACTGAGAGTTCTGCAGTGCAGAGGTACTTCCATGCAATGGAAACAGGGTCAGATGGGGCCTCTTGGAACTCTGATGGTGTGGGGGCTACTGTCAGTCAAGCTAATGTTGGGCTTGGAATAGGGGTGCTGGGAACTGACCCTCAAAATAGAGATCACTTTGGGCAAGATTAGGAAATAAACAATCCCTGTCCTCCTACCTTTTCTGTCTGCTTCTGGCAAAGAGAGAATCAGGAAGCCAGTTAACCCTCCCTTACCCCATCCCTTCCAAACCACCCCCTCACATTTTTGTCATGCAATGCTGAAATTCTGAACAGTTCTGTAAAGGTGATGATTGGTGATGGTGACGGCAGAGGTGATGGTGATGGTGGCAGGGGTGGGGTCAGCAAGGCTGGAGTCACAAAAGGGGCTGTGAAGATGAAGTGAGGGGTGGGTATTCTGAGCAGAGCATAATAACAGCTGGCTGATGCTCAGTAAGAAACTATTGATTGACTTGATCGTTTAAATTGGTTCTGCGATGCATTGCATAAGTCAGTGCCAGCAGACTTCCTGATTTCCTTATGCTCTGAAAAGTAGATTTACACTCCAAACCCTCACCAAACCATGGTGCAGAGAAGAAGCGCTAACACAGCCAGGGTGGCAGGGGAGGCCAGCCTGGCGTGGACCCAGAGAAGCTTTATAAAACAGTTTGTCCTCATGAGAATGCCTGGGAGCTGGCTGCAAACTGGTCCTGAAGAGGGAGAGATATCTCCCATTCTAAGGGCCATCAACACAAAGAACACACTTCTGTATCCTCTTAGATATGTGGGGATAGAAATCCCCTGGGTAGATTTGCCTCCGGCCTTCAACTTTGAATTGGGCTGGAAGGAAGAAAGTTGGAATGAAAGAAAGATGCTCAACAGGCCCATTGTGGCCTTATTTTAAGCCTGAGTAATTTGTTCCGAGAAGTATAAAAAAGCTTCTCTTCTACTTTCTATTCTCCATGTATCTCCTTTTTTCAGTCTGAAACACCATCTGAAGACATTAGGGCTAATATTCAGCCTTTAGAAAGCCAGCCCCCATGGATGACACGGGAGTACTAGGCTTTGCTATCCGTTGGTGTGACTTGATCTGATTGGAATTTTTAAATCATGACAAGGGGAGATCAGCAGCCCTGGAGGGGGAAGAGGCTGTCGTAGCAGAATGGAAAGAATGAGTTGGTAGACTCAGAGCCCTGGCCTTGGGAGGAAACCTTAGATGAGGAATTTTGCTTGGACATAAGGAGAAGGATTCTAGAAGGTGAGAGAATCAAAGCTACATTTCACCTACTTTGGTAATTTTTAATCAGTACAGATCTGATTAGTGGCAGCCCCTTTTCTCTTCCTCTTAATATGACCTGTTGCGTTCTGATTTGTCAGTGGGCAGATCCATTACACAGGTGGCCTGGAATTACAGCGCAGCTAGAGGGTTTGCAGTTAGATCTGTGCCGACAACTGATTGAATATAAAGCTCAATCATGCTGTTGAGCTTTAACGTTTTCACAGTCATCTCATCTGGGTTTGACAAGAATCTGGTGAAGGAGATAGGAGAGGGCAAGGAATCTTAAGCACACGGAAAGGTACTGACTTGGCTGTGGAACTCAGCTGGTAAGTGGCAGAGCCAGGAACTCGATGGTCAATGCTCTCATACATCAGTGTTGGCAGCTAAGATGGAAACATCTCTTATTGAACATCTTTCAGTATAAGCCTGCTTATGAGTGGAATGAACAAAGTGGCTTTGGAAGGGCCTAATCTCTTGTTAATTATTCAAGGCAATCCACTCAGAAAAAGAATTTAGGATTCTGACAATGTAATTGCTGGAAATCTCCAAGAACCCCATGGACTACAGTCGATTGGCCAATCAGGTTCTTTCCAGCCCAGGACTATTGCCATTTGGCATCTTCTTCAAATGTATGTGACTGGGAATCAATGGTGATAGGCACCTTCCATTACATCTCTTTCATTTTGCAGACACTCAGGCATAATAAATGTGATGGAAACATCTGCCAGATGAAAATTAGAACTATTTGCCATTAACACAACTTTCCCCTGTGCCCTTTGCTGATGTAGAAAGAGATCCAGGAGGGAGTGAAGGAGTGAGTGGTTCAGATGCAACAAGGAATAAACTTCCCAAAGTCTCCTCTTTTCTATGCTTTTCCAGCTGCTAGATTCTCTTTTGGCTTGACTCATGGCAGTACAGCTGTGCTAAGCCCCTGGCCACTTTGGTATCTCTTGGAATTACTCTGAATATTTCTCTCAAATTATACTCATTTATTTTTATAAAATTAAAACAATATTATTAAATCATGATGATCCATTCAACTTTTATCCACCCGATCATACCATCATTCACCTATTTAATTAACTATCCATCACTTCATCCATCCCTCCAACAAATACTTAGTACTCTCAATCAGAAAATCCCTGCATCAGGTGCTTTGGGAGACCCAAAGATAACTAAAATTCAATCAGGTACGAATCGGAAGAGAGACCACTTTAAGTATTTACAATGGAGAAAACTTTGTATAAGAAAACTGGTAATGGAAGAGTTGGGAAGCAGTGCAGGAGATATTGTGCGAATGCAGAAACTAGTGACCTTGGAAGACCCCACCATTCCTAGGCTGGGAAAACAAAAGGAGGGCAAGATGCCATCAGAGCCCAGGGTTTGGGGTCACTAGGTGGAAGCTGGTACCATGGTGGTTGTGTCCAGTGGGACATGGAGGAGTAACAGCTGCTACAGAGATACTACCTGAGACAAGGGCAGGGGAATACCTGACTTCTCCCTTTGTCCTGCCCTTTACTCTCCTGACACTGTCTCCTGCTGACTGAATCCAGCCAGAAACCTGGGAGATGCAACCTGTGGCCAGCATCCTTGGTCCTCACCATAATGTGGGGTAGAGCAATGGAAGGGTGAAGAATAAATCGAAGGGCAAACAGTCTAGTACCAGCACAACAAGGAGGTGAGGAAGAAGAGTCCAGACCATAGTCAAAGCTCTTTGATTTTGAGAATGGCTTTAGGAGGGAAATTGGAACTTTGGTAAAACATACTAATGATCATTTAGGAATCTAGTAAGAGACTGAGAGCGCTTTCCAACATGACCACCTTATGGTGCCCCTGCCCTGGGCTCAGTGCCTGGTCATGGTTGCTTGGGATCCTAGTCCTTGGCTACCCCACCAGGCCCTGTGCACCCCATGCTCCCATCAGCCCAAGTCAGTCGTGTTCTTTCATATGGTCTTGCACAGGCTGGAGCTGTTCTCTCTGCTGGCAGGGTTCTCATGCCTCTTCTTTCTTGGAGAATTCTTACTCATCCTTTGTAACCAGATCACTGGTTGCCTCTTTTGTGAAGACTCCCTTGGCACTGCGTCTGGGTTCCCCTAGCACTTTCTTCATTTCTCTATTACTGCACCCAGCATAATGCGCCTTAGTGGATAGTTGTCAGTGTGTCTGTCTATTCCATGAGTCAAGAATTCCTGGGGAACAGGGACCACACATAACCACTCGTCCACACACAAGTATAGTACAACCTCTGGCACAAACTAATCCATAAATCTCAGTTGAGGGATCAAATATATCATTATTGTAGATGTCAAGAAGCACATAGATGGATAATTAAACCAGCTCTGCTCTGAAGGCCTCAGTCTTCCCTTCCTCCCACCAGGGACGATGACTATGTTATTGAGGTGGGTGGGATGGTTGACCAAGTGAACCCCCAACCCTGATTGACTAAGTGAACTTTCAACCCAGGTATGAGACCCTAGAAAACTCCTTCTGGAAAGAACTTCTCAGAGGAGTTGGGTCTGAGGGCTTTGAGCAGTTTCTGGTACCTTCCTTTTGATGTTTTATAAATATGTCTTCTTAGCTCAGCCCCCCCCCCCCAACACAAGTAGGCAGAGCTTTCGTCTGTTTTGAACAGCTCAGACAGCTTTTAAAGCTTGATCATTTGAGTGAATTTTTAGATGTAAAAAGCAGGATCTTTCTCCCTTCTTCCTTCATATTTTATCTTTCCTTTTTTGCTGCCAAGTGAGAGACCTCCTTGGCCCTGCACTTGGCCTTGCCTAGACCTTAGGGATCTTGGCCTGCTCTAGTAGAGAAAAGCAGCATCACGTTGTCTCTTTCAGGGCATCTGAGCCCCCTTTGGAGTTCCAGAGCTTCTGAGCTTATCGACTGACTTCAGCCTACTTTATGGCACTCCCTCAGCTGCTGGGGCAGAGGGGTCTGGCTAGGAGCCTCCTTGTTCAGGTAAAATGTCAATATGTGGGTCATTACAAAAGTCTAGAGATGCACAAAAATCACAAAACATAAAATCTGTGCAGATGGAAACAAAGGAAGCCCTCCAGCCACACCCAATAAGCCAAGCAAGTTGAAACGTGCACGGGTGAATCAGAAAGAACACTGTGGACTATGTTTCTTGGAAGTGAAATAATGCACCATAACATAGTCTATCTCAAAGCTTTTGTACTGACCTACATATCATCAACAACTAACATTCTTCCTTTTAACAGTGTCAATCTTTTTCTTTTCATCTTGAATCTTCCTTCAGACTCTTCTGTAGAATAGAAGGAGATGTTGATCATTATCAGCCCCTTTATGGTGGGAAAAATGAGGCCAGAAGAGGCAGTGAATAGAACCAGATGTTGAGGTGGGGTCCTGAGTCTCAGACTAGGAGGCCACCAGAGTCTGTGGAGGAGTTAAAAATGTAGGTGGGACTGATCTCAGATGCTGTCAGCTGAGGAGGTTGGCCCCAGACATGAGACTGATGAAGATGCCTTAGATCTGTTTCTTTGAGGTGAACTCAGCTGGTGACTGAGTGAGGGGGCAGGGTCCCTTTGAGGTTTCTGTATAGCCCTTCCTGCGCACCCACTTTCTCTCACCTACTGGTGAGAGGTGGAAGATGAGTAGAGAGGCTAAGATTGTCATCGGGACCTGCAGCTAGGATTCCTCAAATCTTGGTCTCATTCATTTTAGTGGCCTTGGGAAAATTATTTCATCTATCTGAAAGTTGGATTTCTCATCTGTAAATTGAGAAAATTCCTACCTAAAGGCAGTTTTGAGGATTAAATGAGATAGGGAGCTTGGCCATATGCCTGATGTTAGTAAACAGCCAACATTGAATATTATGGTGAAGCTGATTTTTATCATACCCGCTCACTCCTTCTTCCTTGTCCCTGGCCCTGACCTCAGCTTTGAGGCTGGGCTTCATGTGTAGCTGCTGTTGGGCTGTCCTGCTGGTCATGCCAGGCCTGTTGGAGGAAGGGCAGGTTCAGTCACAGGAAGCCGGCAGCGCCCAGCCCAACTCACAGGCTTCCTCCACAGTCTCTAGTTTCCCAGCCCATCTTGTTGTGGTTCCCAGTTCCCAGCACCAGGGAGAGCCCCCAGGAAAGAGTTAGGAGGAGGAGGTCTCAGGATTAGGGGAGAAGGCCGGGCTCTGTGGACAACGGCACATGAGGAAAAAGGGCTGATTCATTCAAAAGGGAGGAGAGGCCCAGGTCCCTCTTGAAATGAATGTGTATGTACAGAGTAGAGGGGGTGCAGTGAAGACGGTAACACTGCGGCTCAGTTAACTTGGAAACAGGAAAAAGCATTAGGACAGAAAGGATGACTGAGAGCTGAGTGATGGGCGGTGGGCAATGCCCAATCCTCCTGTCCAGTAAGAGGCAGTGGAACCGGTCTCTTCTCTCTATGTCCTTTCCTTTAGGGGGTGTCCCCCCCCACCTGGCCCCATGGTTCTGCTCCTAATGTAATAAATTGCTCTCATTTCTATCTTGGTAGGAATCTGCTCACTCTGATATTTTCAGGGTTACTTGCCCTGTAGAGTGTTTGGTCCCTGATAGAATCCCAGGCACCAGCCCTTGGCCATGATCTCCTGGTAGGGGATTCAAGGTGGCCCTGTCTTTTCTCCCTTCATGCTGTTTCCTGAGTAGGCCTCCTGGACTTAGGCTTCATTTCTCTCTGCCACGGGCTTTGTGCCGTGTGCTATTTCCCCTCTTCACTTCTATTCCTGGGGTGGTGGGAGCCTAGCTTTGCTGCTGATTAGGGCTAGCTTCACTGCTGTCTGGAAGGTTGAATCCAGCTGCTTGAGGATGTTTCTGGGCCATTTGATGAATGGGTCCATGTAAATGGGGTGCCAAGTATTGGGCAGGGAGGGCTGGGGAAGAGAGGGAGGGCTGCTCTCCTTGCCTTCTCCGAAAGGCTTGGAAATTTCTGCAGACATGGGTTCTCCTCCCTTTCCTACTCCAACCCCCAGCCTTCCTTCTTCACTGTCACTTCCTTTCATCTCCTCCACTTCTAGCAATGACTTGGTGGCTCTCAAAACCACAGATGTCTTCACAAATGAATGCCTAGAGTGTGCCCTAGAGATGGTTGGTGAGCCATGACAGCCCCTGACATGCATGTTCACCTAGATTCCATCCAGGGTCAGGGGAAGGGGCAAGACTGTCCCAGGAAGGGCTGGGGTGGAGCCACAATGCATTTGCAGGACAATGAATCATGCTCCAGGACTATCTGAAAACAGAGGCTTCAGATTTGAGGCAGTATCTACATTGGCTGTGGAAATGGGTGGAGGAAGTCACAGGCTGGGGCAAATATGTGACAGTGTCCACAGTTCTCCTGGCATCTGTGCTGCTCACACAGCCACCCTCAAGGTTGTCCATGCTACTTCTATCTTTTTATAAAACAGAATTTTTCATTGATAAGAATGCTCAGCAAGTAGATTTATAAACTCAGATCTTTCTTGAATGGTCTGTTTCTAAAAACATTAGACCTCTTTCCTATTATGCCCTCAAGAGTTGTGCAAATCTAAGCAGACCCCTAACCCATAGGAAGCTCCTAGATTTCAAACATCACTAAAAACCACCCCAGGATTGAAAATCTGGGGCTATGAGCAAGAATCTCTAATGAATTTTCATCCTGTCTCATAATCAAGGTGTGGGGCTAGGGAGGGGGCAGGTGTGAAAGAGACCCCCCTGACAGGTGGGTTTCAGCAGAGAGACAAGAAATCCAGCTCCTGTGATTCTTGGAGGCCAGATAAGCGTGTGGTTGTCATCAAGTACATTTCCCCTACGTCGTTGCTTACAGCATTTATTTATTTATAACACTCTGTCATCTGAAAAACAATCTCATGTGGCTTTATTGTATAGTTACTAAAATCGTTCTGGAGCTTTCAATCATTAATGTAAAATGCACAATATAGACTAGGACTTCAAAACAACTATAAATAGATACATAAATTGAACCAGAGCTCTACTTTTTAAAGCTTTTCATTTTTATATAATTTCTCACTTACAGAAAAGTTGTAAGAATGCCACCAAAAAAACCCTCCAGTTTGGCCTTCACCTAGATGCACCAATGTTATCATTTGGGCCCATTTATTTCATCACACTGTCAGATAATCTTGAAAGCAAGAGCAGCAACCTAACCAGCTCAGGGAGGGGCAGAGGGTCACAGGGGACATGTCACCATAGGCAAGGTGGTCCTGCAGAGACAAGGGACACAGCAGGTTTTCAGAATAGCAGAGAATGTGCTGAACTGACTACTGAGGTAAGTTTCTAGAGGGATGGGACCACGTAGAGCCCAGTTTGATCACTTTCAGCTCTGTGGCCTTGGGTAAAGTCCTGAACCCCTCTGAGCCTGGTAAATAAAAAGATTAACACCTACCTCACTACATGTTTTTTGAAGATAGAATGTGCTGGTTTGTGCAAAGTATCTTCCGGTGTCTGGAACATAGTTAGTGCTCAGTAGTGGTAGTTGTTAATGGTAATGATGAAGATAAGTAGAATAATAGCAAGGACATCTCCTGAGGTTGAGATGGCAGCCAGAGGGCTAGATCGGCTTGATGAAGCAGGTGGGCTGGTGGGCTAAGCCTGCTGTTCTTGGGAGGGCTCGCACAGACCCAGACTCCGGGCCTGATGGGGAGACTGTGGTATTGGGAGAATTCTTCTGCATGAGAAAGCCAAGTTCCTCTGGCCAAACCCCAGGGGTTGGAGATCTTGGGTCAGGAAAGATTAAAACTGGCAGCCATAGAATGCCCCTCTCTTGGCCCAAGGAAGGATGAATGGAATATTTGAGATGCTGGAAGCCCTCCTACATGGTAAGTTCAAAGAACAGAAAGTGTCTTGCTTCTCTAAGGATTCCAAACAGACTTTGCTCAAATATAATTAAGTTCCAAGTCCCTGGAAATCAATCATGCTCCCAGGAACTAATACCTTGGCTTGTTGATTAGAAGTGAGGGGAGCCAGGGGCAATTACTCTCTGAGAAGCAAATTCCTGGCTTAGAGATTCAAGCTCTCTAAGAGCCAAAGCCAGAGAGCTGGGGTGGGAGTAGAGTGGGGACAGGGTGGGCAACGCATGGGAAAGATTACCTATATTTCTGCCTAACAAGGGTACAAGTGAACTTTTCTAGAACTAGAATATAAATGTGTTGATACAATGATTAACCGAATGATGTGAAATTTATGTTAACCAGCTTGATGAAGGTGTTTCAAATTGTATATGAAACAGCACAATGTACCCCATGTTTGCATCAATGTACACAGAAATCAATTAATAAAAAAAAATGTTTATTTTTAAAAAATAATAATTATACAAATAATAACTGCATTAATAATTACATTACTCTTTCAATGTAAGAAAGTAGGATGAAAATGAAACTGAAAGCAAGCATAAGGAAGGATATAGAAAAGATTTAAGTAGAAATAAATGAAATAAAGAACTTTGAAATATAAAATATTAATAAAATTTAAATTTAGTTCTTTGAAAAGAGCAAGACTAACAACACTTTGGTTAGACTATATAAGAAAAAAAGAGAGAAGACTCATATTACTAAATTAATAGTGAAAAAAGGGACTTTACTGCTAACTTTACAGAAATAAAAAAGGGTACAAGGGAATACTATGAAAAACTGTATTCCTAACAAATTAAATAACCTATATGAAATGAACAAATTTCTACAAAGAGCCAATTACTGAAACTAACTCAAGAAATAGAAAATCAGAATAAACGAAAAAAAAGGTAAAGAGATTGTATTAGTAAATATAAAACTTCCAGTGAAGAAGCGTGCAGGCCTAGATAGTATCACTTGGTAAAATCTGCCAAATATTTAAAGAATTAATCCAATTCTTTACAAACTCTTTTTAAAAATAGAAGCAAAAAGAACACTTCCCAACCCACTCAATGAAAGTAGCATTACCCTGTTACCAAAACCAGATAAAGACATCACAAGAAAATAAAGTTTCATACAAATATTTTTATGAATATAGATGTAAAACTCCGAACTGAATCCTGCTACAAATAAAAAAGTACACCACAACCAAGAGGGATTTATCTCAAGAATTTAAGGTTGATTTAACATCTGAAAATCAATTTATATAATATGTCACAATAATAGAATAAAGAAAAAGAATCACATAATCATTTCAATGGTTGCAGAAAAAATATTTGATGAAATACAACATTTCATAATAAAAAAGAAAGATAAGAAAACACTCAACAAACTAGGAACAGAAGAGAATTTTCTCACCCTTTCAAAAGATCTATAGCTAACATTATACTAAAAGGACTCGATGATTATCTTTTACTTTCAACAAACAGATGTTAAATTGACTTTCAGATGAGTTAATCTTATAAGAAATCCCAAAGAACCCACTTAAAAAAAACTATGATTAATAAATGGGTTCAGAAAGGCTGCTAGATACAATATCAGTATACAAAATCTATTGTATTTCTATACAATAACAAGTTTAAAAAAATAAAATTAAGAAAAATACATTTTAATTAGCAAAAAAGAATAGTCTTAAAAATAAATTTAACAATATAAATTAAAGGCGGCGCCTGTGGCTCAATCGGCTAAGGCTCCAGCCACGTACACCTAAGGTGGCCGGTTCGAATCCCCAGCCAGGGCCTGCCAAACAACAATGATGGCTGCAACCAAAAAATGGCCGGGCATTTGGCGGGCGCCTGTGGTCCCAGCTACTTGGGAGGCGGAGGCAGGAGACTCGCTTGAGCCCAGGAGTTGGAGGTTGCTAAAAAAAAGAAAGCTGAATTCTACTCTAGCCACCATTACTGATTCTACTAATCCTTTTTTTTTT